>JAPYZO010001474.1:0-18171 GCA_030522905.1 Torymus flavipes
TCAACTATAATTACTCATGTTTAATGAATATTCGGGGTATTTCGTACCGCGACCTGTGTGCGAAACATCGCTAGTTGCAATAATAAATAGTGTATACCTAGATTAAATAACTTTCTATCGCGAGTTTTGCTCTCACGGAATAACAGCTTTTGTAATTGATATAAGAAAAAACTTTATTTTCTAATGAAAAATCAACTATAAATAATAATGTTAATAAAAGTGACGTTTTTTTTCCAAGTTTTATCGCCCATTTTCTAGATTATACCAGCGCTCGATGCCTCCAATACCGCGCCATCTGTTTTTTTTCCGCTTCATTAATCACTACTCCGATCCCTTGTTTTTTCCGTATCTTCCTCGCTCGTTTCCTTAATCATACCGTCTCCTCTCGCTCGCCCCCTCTCTCTCTAATATAGCGTACTACGTTTATTAGAACGGCTTCTTAAACATTCGTATATATACGGGGGAGATTTTAAAAACCGGTAGTCGCCTGTTATCTTAATCATTATGCAGCGGCGCGTTCGAATGGCGTCCGGCGCTTATTTACAGGTCTTCCTACCTTGGCAAAGATACGCATTTTAATTTATGCTGATGAGATGTGTGGCCTTTCCTCGATGCTCGCCCCCTCTCCATTTTGTTTTACACTTTCTCACTGTGTGAGAATTCTTTTACTTTGGTCCCCCCCTTTTTTCGAGATATAATCACTAAATTAAAGGAACACGTCTTACTCTATTTTGAATTTAAATTGCGGAAATTAGAGGAAACGCGACGTTTTACATGAAATTAGAGTATACGTATAGCAGTTGGTAAAAATGCGGTTCTTTTTTTATTTTTGCTGCAAAATGCATGTAAGCTAGCTGTGCTGTATCTTACAACCAATTTGGGTTGCTTTCTATATTGCAAAAGGAAATAGCTAATTTGGTATGTATAACGTCCTAATGGCTGTGTACTGTTAAATTAATACATTTTACTTATAACGTTACCGATATACAATACCAAAATCTCCATATACTTAACTAAGAATTCCAAAAAAACTTGAAACATAAAATTCCATTACCCTCCCCGTACCTCCCTTAAAAGATATCTCAAAAACCAAAATAGAATCGAGTCATAATCATCCACTCTATCCACGGCACAGCTATCATCATCCGATTAATTCCAGCACGCGCATCGCGCTCCAAAAAGAATCACCGCGATCGCCCTAATCCTTTCCTCCTCATCCTCCTTCATTAAACAAACCTCGCTCTCCCTCCGTACACCACAACGCAGCATCACTTGCGCATTATATATCCGCGCTTCCAATAACCATCCGAACGCAGGGGGCGGCATCAGCAATGAAAAACAAAACCTGCGCGCGCGCGCGCACATCCATCCGCGCGGTGTATCCGATCCAAAAGAAAACGACAGCAACGCTCGCGCGCACTGCACGCATCTCTCGCGTGCAATTTACCGGCTCGCTAATACAGCCGCACACGCATATATATATATATATATAGCTAGTAGTAGTATGGAGTAGCAGCAGCTGAAACCCCGCCTGCTCCCATCGCGTGCATCAGCCTCATCCCCGGGGTCGACGTCCAGCCACTCGCTCTCTCTCTCTCTTTCTCTCCTAGGGCAACTGCACGCGCGCGCAGACAGCTCGATTCCTATCCCATCCTCTCTCTCTCTCTCTCTCTCTCCGTACTTACTTACTCTCCTTTTTTCGCGGAGAGCGAGCGAAGCATCTCGCGGTAGCGGAAAGTAACGACCGATAAGGAAGATCTGCCGAGGTGGAATGCTATTGTCATTGAAATCGCCGTCTTTTTTTTCTCGCTCGCTCGCTCGTTCCTCTATTTTCGCTTCTGCGGGCGGGTTTTGAAGGAGTGTAGGTGGAAGTAGATTATCTGCGAGTGAGGAGAAGAGGTTAAATTGCGCGTGCTGCGGAGGAAAAATTGCGGTGTCTTGTCGGGGCTTTTTTTTCTCCACTCGGCGCGGACGAGTGTGCGAATAGAGAGAAAGAGAGATTCTGCGGAGCGGCGAGTGAGTGTGTGCGTGTTTACCAGCGATCGTGAGACTCTCGAGTGGTACAGATTAGATTGTATTTTTCGTAATTGTCGGGGTATTTGTCAGTTGGGCCGCCGCTGCGCGCGGTTTAATTAGAAGAAATGAGCGTAATTGTAATGCTGCGCGATTGCCGTGTAGTTATATGATAACGAATGCAATATTTTCTACGTCATTTCAAGGTGAATTATATATTTCACGATGAAAGAAAGTCGCGTGCTTAATTCAGTTTCTGTTTTTTAAAAATTCATTCGTATAAAAATAACACAACGAAAATCCGAAAATAAATAACAAAATCTTTGAGAAACTCCATTCCTTCGTTACAAACAAGTCCATCAGTCGAAACCGTATCCGACAACGAACACCGGCCCAATGTAACACACATCATCGCGCCCCAAAGTCATCCAACAAACTTCCAACTCGTTCTCTATACCGCGCGGCTATCCGGCGTCTTCATCAATTTCAAACGCACTCACTCAGTCCCGAAACTTATATATATACACTCCCACGTATATACACACACAATCCATAACGAAAACTACAAAGCAAACGAAAAACTTTCGTTCGCATATACGATAACCACCTCCTCCGGCGATCGCGCATTCAATTTTCCTCTCGATCTGCTCGAAAACAATATTCATAAAACACGCGCGCGCTCTACACGCGACATACACACACACACACACACACACACACACAGACACATGAAGCTTCTTTCATCTCTCGCCTTTATACATTATTTCGCGAGCAGCAACTGCTGTATATACGGAAGAGAGAGCGAGGAAGTCCCGCGGGTGACGATTATATGCGAGACTCTGAAGTGCGCTCGGATGGAAAATGGTATTTCTGATCCGCGCGCAGGTGTAGGTATATATACGTGCAGGCAGAGGGTAGAGAGAAATCCACTATATAACTGATGGATGAGTATATCTAGAGTGAGTGAGAGGGAATTCAAAGAGGCTAACATCCGGGGAATCGCGCGAATTCGCCGCTGTGGCGTATATTTGCATGATGCGCGGGAGTGTAGAGAGAGAGAGAGAGAGAGAGAGTCAAAACTGGCGCGCAGGGGGCAAAATAACCGAATGTATTATGCTGAAAATTTGGGTGATATTCCGGTATGCGCGTGTGTATAAACAGCGGCGGTTTGCACCGCACGATGAGTATGAATGCGAGTGTTTAAACGTTTTTGCCGCGAGAATGGGGGTAAAGGTTGGTGTATGTGTGTTGTACGTTTCGGGGGGTTTGAAGTTTCGGGAAATTGAATTTGGATTACTCTCGTGCACGCGCGTGATTTAGGAGGATGCACGCGCGCGCTATTACTTAACGGGAAGAATTTATATCTTTGGTAAAATATAGTTTTGGACATTTTTGCCTACGCATTATTTGTTTTTATAAAAGTATAATTTATGCGGAATTTATGTTGTTATTTAGCTAAAATATGATTATATCAAAGTCTCTAATAATGATAATTTAAGTACAACGTATACATTTTTAGAATATAATATAATAGGATAAAAAATAAACAAAATAGGATAACCGCATCAACTCGAATAAACTTAAGAACCAAAATTATTCGTACACTATTCAAGTACCATTTCATCATTTCGACTATACGCGAATAGCTCTCCCGGACAGCATTCCACCCAAATTTTCGGGTGTTCCAGCGCACGCGCACCGCATCGCATTCCGCATTCCACAGCCGTCCATCTTCGTTATATATGGTATACCCGCAAAACAAAACATTTCCCGCAACGAAAAATCCCCTATCCAATCCCCCTAAATAAAAAAAAAAAATACACACACACACCTTTCCGGAAAATCTCCGGAACCGGACTACCTCGTAAACCCCCATATCATCCACGCGCGTGCGGCGCTGCACACCCCATCCATCCACTCGCCGAAGACAATCGCAATCAGTTTCGCGAGGTCCGTTCTCTACACACACGTGCGATTAGCCTCGAGGGCCATGACAATGGACCTGGGCCGGCGGCAGGAATGCTTCTCTCTCTTGCGTATCTGTTTCTCTCTGCGGCCACGAGCAAGAGAGAGAGAGAGAGAGAGAGAGAGCGGCTTCTGACACGGGTATGACGTAACTAAAACTGACGGCCATTGTGCGCAAGCGCGCACCCTTTAAAGAGCGGGAGAGAATAAAGAGGGAGAGATGGAAAAAATCGACGGGAGAATAAAGTGCGCGGGGTGGCCGTGAAGAGCCGGCCTTTGTGCCCAAGCGCGTGCACGGCCCGCGTGATTTAATAAATGCGGAGAGGGCGGATGGACGGGTCGAGAGAGATGAGTACATATATACGTACGTACGTGTGTGGGTTATATAGGATATGGTAGAGAATAATTTTTTTTCTCTTTTTCAAGGTGTGCTGCTGCCTTTTTCGAGGGCGATGATGCCGGAAGTTTTTTGAGATGGCGGTTCCGTTCGGTCGCACAACTGTTATATATGTGCGATTGATGTTGCTTACGGTGTGGGTATACAGTATAGTTTTGGGAGAGCGATTGTAACGATGGAGAATGTAGGTCAAAAGATGAGGATATACTCATTATTTTTAAATAATATAACTTTCTGATATATTGACGATAAAAAATTATGTTGTATAATTTTATATATAATACGTGTTGGCGTTCGCCTATTATTTCTTTAGGATCGCAGTATGTTAAAAATGGTGATCAATGCGAAAAGTTGATTGATCACATTGTGCTCCTCTATTCATGAATAAACGTCAAGCTTCAACGTGTTTATGTGAATCCGTTGTAAAAAAATATAAAAAAACAACGCGATAGAAACATTATAAATTCAAAGTTTCATGAATATTATAATCGCAGACAGCCACCACATCAATTTCTTCATTTTACGCATATAAACATAATATAAAAAATTAATAAAAAGAAAATTCCTTGCTCGCGTACCACCGCGCATTCGAAAAAAGAGTACACATGCACAACGACCGCGACTTGTAATTATTAAATAAACCACCGGCGCGCGCGCGCGCGCGTTCATTGAATACAAATCACTCACCCCTCCGTAAAGAAAAAAAAACTCCTCCACACACCCCATACCTATCATCTGGGAACTTATTAAATCCCTAACTTCGCTCGAACTATACACGCCGAGCATTTAACACCGACATATGGCGAATCTCTCGCGCTTATACAGAGGGGAGAGAACAGACAGCCTCGCACCGGGCGTTTTAGTGGATTATTGAAAGAAACGACCGCCTATACGCGCCGTCCGTTATTACGAGCACTTACGTCGTTTTTTTCCGCGGCGAGCGAGCGCGCGGATTACCCACGGCGGCGGCACTTCGAGGATTTTTCTCGAAATTCGAGGATTATTTTCTCTCTGCCTCCCGCTTTTGTTGCGCTCCGCGCATATATAGGCGCAGGCGAATTAGGTGGTAAATTAATGCGCGCCTCGGGGATGCGGATTATTTTTTTATGAGGTCCGAGGGACATGTGTGTGTGTGTGCGTACGCGGGCAGCGAGTGTTGTTACAACGGCGTAATAGGGGTTTGATAGGGATTTCTTGGGTTGTTTTATGGTTTCCTTGTGTTACCTCCCCGCCCTTGTTTTCGTGTGTGTACGTACTTTGTTGGCTTTCGTATAGTTTGATCAATTTCGAAGCTGCTGTGCGCGTATTTTATTCGCGTTAAAATCTCTTTTACGTACATAACATAATAATTAGTTATAAATTTTTTAAGCCCTTTATACATGGATATTGAAACAAAAAAAAGAGATTGAAAATTCATAGACGAGTATCAATTTTTCCGTTAAATTCCCGCGTCACGCGCGCTATAAAATCGATCGACAACTCTTTTTTTCTTTTATCATCGAACGCGCAATTCCATGCGCACAATTTTTCTCTCCCACATTTTTAAAATTTCTGATCCGTAATTCCTCGAAAATTCATTCCCAACTTTATAAAAAAAAAAATGAAAAAAAGGAAAAAACAAAACCCGACGAACGAATTTCACACCGCGATGCCATCGCGATAGCTATAGGCTACATTAGCTTCCCGTTTTGGCAATGTACACGCGCTCGCTTTTTCAGTCCGCGCGCGGGAGTATCTTTTAAATCTCATGTATAATGTACGCATATTGATATTTCCATCACAAGAGAGAGGCGCATTAAGCGAGAGAGAGAGAGAGAGCTATTTTTGATTTATTAACCGCCTTTTATCGCGAAATCGTGTTTTACATGACGATGGTTGTCACGTCGATTAGGCCCGCACCGCCTACGCGTTATGTCTTTTTATAGCCGAGGCTTTTCAACTCCGTCTCACGCACGCACATAATATGTAGACACACACACACACACACACACGCGCGCGCGCGGATAGACAATTAAACGAGGCGATTTAAAAAGTTTTGCGTTCTTGAAATTCAGCTACTCAAGAAAGCTGGTATATAATCACTATATCGTGGCGGAATTTATAATTCGAAAGTGTCGGAATAATGTTAAAAAGCTGCGGAGACCCGCGATCGATATACTTAACGATATCCGATCGTTAGCTTAACACTTTTACGCTTTTTTAACGCAATAACGACAACATAATTGTGCGAGCTTCCATAGCGGTATATAACGGGATAGAGCGGTTATAAGCGTCCATGAGCCGCATCCAATGATCCGGAAATAAAAATCACGGTCTTTAAATACTCCCCGTAATCTAATTATAAAAGGCAAAAATGAATAATTCATCGGGCTCTCTCTTAAACTTTATACAGCGCGTCGTATAACCATCGTAAAATCAGAATTTCCAGTCTCGTCGCGTCGCGCCTGATATCCATAATACGGCAAAAATCGCCACCTAATGCGCAACAATCATCGCTCATTCCCCGTTAAATATTCAAATTTATAAAAAAAAAATGATTATTTAAAAGCACGCCCGTACAGCAATTTTCCATCAATTAAAGCAGCTGCATGCGCGTTTTGCACGGATTATTACCTTTCTTCGCCGCGCGCCTGTGTCGTTGAACCGCACACACTGTGTCGACAGCGCAAACATAGTCCTCGCGTATACGTATATGTACATGCATACATGTGCGAGGCGGCGCGCCTTTATTGATAATCCATTAGGACACCTGTCCCTCGACGTCGGCGACGACGACAATGTACGCACGCGTACAAGGCACACACGAGAGTAGGCCCTGATGTGTGTACATCAGCGGAGGTCGACCTGGCTATTGTCCTTTCTTTTTTTTGGTGGACGAGGCGTATTGTAGGTCTGTTTTTAGCGATTTTCGGTGTGTTTAGTTGAAAGAAGGGTCGTTGATACTCGCGAGGTCACGGGAGAGAGAGAGAGAAAGAGGGAGAGACGCGGAACGATTAAAATGCAATTTGGAACGGGAAGGATGTGATTATGTCGTTTGTCATCGTGTGTAAGATAAAACGACGCCGAAAAATTATGGACATTTTGTTTGTCGAAACGAAATGTGCCTGCATTCATTTTTCAAAGATAATTGTCATTGAAAATACGCGATGGCACTATACACGCGCAAATTATTTTTGTTTTGTCGTATGTGTAAAAGTTTAATCCAATTATTTAAGAAAGGCTTTTATGACCGAAATGTATATGTCTATTGTCGATTGACGTTACACGATTTTCCGGAATTTTATAACGAAAATTTTACATTGATTTGGCAGACCTGCGGACGTGTATAGCTATACAAAAGCAAGCCAATTAAAAGCAAAATATTCGCATAAAATAAATAACAATACTCGCATGCTGCGTATTTCAAATTAGCAATCGACCCGATTACAAATTTCAAATACAAAACAGCCATTATTCTTCTCTCCCATCACATATACCACCCGCGGATAACAAAAAAAAAAAAACGTGTAAAGCCCTCCGATTTTTATTTTCAACCCGCATCTAGGTATACACGCACGCACAAAAGCCCCGCTATATCCGAATTAGAAAATCGCGCGCGTCGCGCCTCTATACCCTGCACTATACTACGTGATCGATGCCCTTCCGCGCTTACAATGCACGCGTACTGCAATCGAAGCTCTTTCTCTCTCTCTCTCGCGGCGTAATAGCTTGCGGACGTCCGATTTCATATTGCCAAGTTTTATTCCTCTCTCTCTCTCTCTCTCTTGCGACACATGGCCGACGCGTTCGCCTGCTACGGGTTTATGAGTTTTTAACGACGGCGATGCGCCGCTACGAGCGCGGAATTATTATTGCCCTTTCCTCTCTCTTCTTCTCTCCTCTCGTTCTTTTTTTCTCCAGGGCTACGCGCGAGATGTCTGAACTTGAAACGCCATTTTTTATGGGTTTCCGAGGGTTAACGCGCGCTGCGTGCTGTTAGAGAGGTATGTATATACACCTGCAGCGTGCGTGGATCGATTTTGCGGAGAAGGTGACGCTGGCACTTTTTTTTTCTCGCGCGCGCGCGCTCTTTTTGCGAGAGAGGTGAGTTTATGGCGCGCGGGCGAGCAATTGACAGTAATACGGTCTTGAAAGTCAGCGCTGTGTAGGAGGATTGATATAGTGAAGATGTTGCAGGGGAAATTTGTTGAGGTGATATACGTCGCTCACATTGTTATATATATATTGGATTTTTCTTTTCCCCCCTCGTATCCCGAACTTTTATTAAACTTCAATGAGGCGTATATAATATCATTTTATTATATTTTTGTGGTCTTCGTATAGTGGTTGCAAACTGTTGTAAACGAAAACAATTTATGGCGCAGCACGATAATCCGGGTTTTTTATATGAAAATTCAATTTTGCGAAAGTGAACAGTGAAAATATCATAAATTCTTTAGTGTAAGAAATAAAACCATGATATTTTTTTACTTTTTAATCGTTTTATATCCATTATATACTTATCGAGAAATACCTTGAACGTTAATTTTATTTCTTAATTTTATTGAGTAACAAGCAATATAAACTCTTGCCTTTACGCGAGAATATTAATTTTACTTTTTCAAACAGCGAGGTAGTGACTCAACTAACGTAATTTATTATTTTACAATTTAAAATCGAGTTGCAAAAATAGAATCTAATCGAACATAGCGATCGTTTACAAATACTTATAATAATTATTATTTCAACGAACTGTGGCTTTCAATGCTACAAGAACGTATATATATATATATATTCACGCTCTAAACCCGCAACACCTTTCCCGGCAAAACCGCAATATTTGTTCTAATAATATTAATCCGATCAGGCCTTGCGATTTCGCGCACGGCGCGCGCTAATAAAGCTGTCGCGCGGAAAGGTGAGAGTTATATCGCCGCGCGCTTTTATCGGCTGATTCAGAGGCAGGTAAATGAAATTGACTCACATTCGCGGTACTGGATGACGTTGACGGTCCTCTCGGTGAAGATCATGCAGCGGTAGCACTGCTGCCTGAAATCAGACGCGAAGGTTAGCAGCTGTGTGTGTTCCGCGAAACGTTGGATGTAAGTAGCTGATAATGACGGTTTTACAAGCCGTAAAACAGGGCCCGTAAATTCTCTTTATAAATTCTCAAATGTTTTCTTTATGAGACGTCAATGTTAATGACGTTGCTCAGGTAATGTAAGATTTTCTCAGAAGCGCGAAAGAGCATACGTATATTATATGAGATTCGGTTATGAAGAAACTTTTGCAACTACTATATTTCATCTATAATTTTAATGAGGAAAAACAAAATTCAGCAGTGATATATTGAGATTTTTTTTTCAAATTAAAGTTTCAATTCAAAGTAAAATTATATGTATAGATATTAGAAATAAAGGCGAACTTACTGGTCTTCATAAGTAAGATACATGTCGTCGTTTCTTGCGATGCATTTTCGGTCAAGTATATGCGTCGAATTGGCAATAACGGTTCCCTGTCTACCGTATTGAAACCACTTTCCGCTCCACGCTGCTGGAAATTTGCAGTCTGTAACAGTAAACAATGAATTTATTGTAATAAAAGTGATATAAATTCATTTCTAAAATATAAATCTTATTTTCCAAATAAGCCTAATTCAGCCAAAGTTCATATTCTATTTCACCTCACTATACGCCATTTCAAAACCGCTCGCTCGGTTAAACTTTCGACAAGCACAATGTCCCTTCCCTAGCTACCACCACACGCATACACGCGTGTGTCTAGACCTCTCCGCATTCTTCACTCTCCTAATTATTTACGGTAAACATATGTACCCACACACAGAGGCCGCAAATCCCCGTACCGCCACCCACAAATAATACCGCCTCCTAAATCCTCTCTCTCTCTCTCCACCAGCGCGCGCGCATATATATATTCTTAGCTCAAAGATTTCGCTTTGATAAATCCCGATAAATCCTCCGGCGGGCCTCTCTTTCCCGAGAGCTCCCGCGTAAAATCTGAAATTTCCTTTGACTTTGCGGCGAGCGTGCGCGCGTCACTTATGCGCAAGTATCAAAAGTGCGCGGTCGGGATTCAAAGGCCCTCGGGCGAGACGAGCGCCGCTCAAAGTGCGATAATTGAGACGTCGACGTACAGCGCGGCTGAGAGGAGAAAAGCTTTCTTCTATAGTATATAGTGGGAGGGTATAAATAGATGACGGTTCGTAATTTTTAGGCGGGACTAATGATTTTGGAGGCGGTAGGTTAATGACGAAGTTCGTTTGGGCTGAGATTTACGGTATACGTATATAGGAGAAAGTCGCTGAGATTGCTTGTTTTGGAATGCTTTGTTACTGGAGAGGAACAGTTATGAAACTGCATGAATAATTTATAGCCGAGGATAAACAATGAATTAATTTAATTTTACGGCAATCAACCATTTATTGAGATTCTAAAATTTTCCAATTATAAAATTATGTTTATTTTATGATTACGGAATAATAATGTACACGTTGGTTTATATAAAATGAGCAAGTTCGTTATATAAATAATTGCGTAAAATATTGTTACAAACATTCATTTATAGCCAAGGGTAAATAACGAATTAATTTAATTTTACGGCAATCGCAATCGTTTTATGAAAATTAAAAAATTTATAAATGATAAAATTATGTTTATTGTACGATTACGGAATAACAAAATGTATACGTTGTTTTATAAAATGAGCAAGTCCGTTGTATTAATAATTACGTAAAATATTGTTATAAACGTTCATATTGGTTTAACGTTCCTTTTAATAACGAAATTATTGTTCAAAATGAAAACGAAATATCAATTATCACTGCTATAATTGTAAAATACTTATGCAAATATTATTACAAATTCTGGAACCCAAACATACAACAATACCATACATCTTTGAAAAACAGGGCATTTATAGCCGAGAGCTGTATCAATAAAATTTGAAAAAACATAAACGCGCACGCGGCGCGCACATAAACGCGAGAGAAAGCTAAAAAACACCATCTGTCTCTCGAAAAGAGCGGAAGCCCCAACACTCGTCGTCTCCGATCAAACGTCGATTTTTCCCGGGCGGCGCGCAAATGTTGTATATTTAGCACTCACCTCGCGCCCCCGCTCACGATGACAAAGCACGCGCGACCATTTTTCTTTCCTCTCTCATGCCTCTCTGCCGCCCGCGCACACTTTTTCGTGTATAAGGGCGAAACAGCACCAGGGGCGGCCGAGAGAGCGAAACAGAACAAAACGAAAATAAAATTGACGCTTACGTGAGAGAGAAAGAGCGCAACCCTCGACTAGCGCGCGCGAGCGAGCACGAAAAAGTGTAGGGCAAATATTTTTTCGAAGGCACTTTTGCAATTCCTAATCCAAACACGCGCGCGCAGAGTCTCGTTTTTAGCTTTGGAATTAAGTGTGTCCCAGCGGCGGTGGAGGTAATTTCTTTTCGTTTATTCTGCGGAGTCGCCGTCGCTGCCTTAATTAATATGTCGCGCGACGACTACGAGGACGACGACGACGACGACGACGCCGGGGAATTCGTTGTGCTTTTTCTCCGGGCACGTAATAAATTTGATGGTCAAATACAAGTAATTAGCGCGTCCGTGTGAACGCGCAGGAGCCAGCCAGAGTGTGTATACATATATATATATATATATGTGTACGCACTGCGAGAGTCGCGTCGAGTCGTTAAACATTTGCTTGGTAAATTACGGAACCGAGACAGGGCACTAATGTCGTGATATTCATTTGAATTATTAAAATACTAATTTCCTTTTTTCATAATTCAACATGTTTATTCGAATTATATTCTGGATCATTAATGGCGCGCGCCTGGTGTGTTATTAAGTGAAAAAGCGTAATATTGTTTGTGAAGGAACTTTACAGGAAGAATTATTATTTTATGTGTGTCATACTTTAATGAAATTTCCAATGAGAAGTCGGCATATTGAAGTGTTATATTCGAATGCGGATGGTATAGATTTTTATTAGAGTATAGTCAATTCAATTATATTCTCTCTATTGTGACAATTTACAATGGAAAAGATAATATTGCATTTACTGAATTAGCTTTCATTTGAATGTAATGCCCTTATTTAATTATATACGATCTAGTAATAAACTAAATCAATAAAAAAAAAATTTTTTATCACGAAAAAATTCTATCAGAAATGTAAATTATCTTTCGTAAAAATTCATCAGGTGTATACAATAATAAAAGAGTACTTAATTCCACGAAACAAAATTTGTAATTTTCCAAACTCCTACACCCACACCTCCCATACTCTCTCATCACGAAACATCAATTTAATTTCAATCCCTGCATTATTTTATCAAACCACCCTGAAATCTTCAAAGAACACCTGGTCGCGCTCGCCTCCCGAAATAACCCCGTTCCTTCTAAATCCATACCCCATCTCCAAACATCCCCCCACACCAACGCGCGCCAAAATCGTCATTATTTCCGGACTCGTGGGCTGCGCACACCCCACACTCCGCGTAGAACGACTAGGTACACACGTACGTACGTAGCGTCGATTCCTACTCGCTTCACCCCCTGAGTCGGGGGAAAGACGGGGGTGAGAGCGAGGATTCCGAGTAATATAAGCCGGGGCGGGAACGCGTGTACACACGGGACAATGGCGTTAATTGGAAGACAACGCCGTCGCCCGCAAGTGCATGCGCAAACTGCGGTGGTGTGCGGCGACGGCGGCGGCTGCAGGAGGAGGTAGGCGAAGGCTTCGGGTATATAAACGGCTTGCTAGGTGCAGCGTTTATGCATGCGTTATGCGCTTGCCGCCGGATGGGGATCGATTTTTTTCTCTTCTTTTTTTTTGTTTGTGGAGTAATGGTGGTGCTGGCGTGGCGCGGGTGGGTGGAAAGAAGGAACGAGGATGGGGGTGGGGTGCTGGGTCGATTGGATTTTTTTATTTGAAGAGGAATCACACGGAATTCACGTTGGTTGGAATTTGAATAATCGTAGTTTTTAATTGCAGTGGTCGTTGAGCTTTATTTTTTTAATATAGTTCAGTAATAAGTTTTATAGACTATTTAATGTTGAATAAAGCGTTAATTTAAAAAATTGCAAGATATTGTTATCGTTAAGTACTTAGAAAACGTATTTGTAAAACAAGAACGATAAATTGTATACAGAAATCTCTATTCCTATTTTGATTTCCAATTGATTAATATAAGACAATCATGGAAAATATGTAAGTATATCAGATGTAAAAAAAAAATATTTAATGAGTGTGTGGTCAAAATGAAAACTTTTGTGGGACAGTCAAGTATCCCTATATATATATCGATATATTTCTGCAACGTAACCTCAAAATAGATACAAAAGAAAACTTTATTTTAATGTTAAACAAAATAACAGTATTTATTTTTAAACAAAAACATCATTT
This sequence comes from Torymus flavipes, assembly GCA_030522905.1. NCBI lineage: Eukaryota > Metazoa > Arthropoda > Insecta > Hymenoptera > Torymidae > Torymus > Torymus flavipes. Next base: position 13,779 of record JAPYZO010001474.1, read on the forward strand.
ACTTGTAGATCTTTATACTGATAAAAGGGCTGCAAGAAACCATAGTTATTTTAGCATTTATCTTATGTTTTTAACAATTCCCCATACGCCCATGTGTTAAAATATCCCACAAAATGTACTCCGCCAGATGGCGGGATCTCCATGTTCAGGGCGAATACCCGCAAATAAATTCCATCCTTTCAAACCTCATCCTCAAATCAATACTCGAAGCAACCATCGCCGCCAATACTTCATTACTCCCCTCGCGGAAAAACAACTCCATTACACGGCCTAATCCTCTCGGATCCTCTATCTCTGTCTCTCTCTATCTCCGCACTGTCCGCGTCCGAGAGCTCACAACCACTACCATCCTGAATCCATCACGCAAGACATCACACATCGCGTACGCACCCCTTTATCGGCGGCCCGCCGGCCGTACATAAGCCCACGTGTATGAATATCAATACACGCGCGCGCGCGCGGGGATGATTCCGTGGGAAAAGTCCGACTACGTCTGTCGTCGCCCCGGGATACATATATATGCGCAGTCCCGTATGCGCGCAATATATCCACCCCCTGCGGGGGGTATATCGCGATATGTCGCGTGGGTGACCTTGAGTGACCTGTGAGTATACATGGAGGAGTAGCTATGTGTGCGTCTGTTGGTTATAATTATGCGAGATGGGTGAGGGTGGATGAGGAGAGAATGGGGTGGTTGTTATTGTTCAAGGAGTGTTGGTTTTCACAAAGGGTAAGAGGAATGAGGGAGGAAAGTTGGCTATGTAGAAGTTTTCTCAAGAATGTGTGTGTGTCTGCGTATTAAAGGTGGAATGTCTGAATAAAATTTATCATAAAATTTAAAAACATATGGAATATTATAAAATTTTCGTAACAACCCCGAACGGAAATAAGAAATGTGAGAAAGCGTGGAAAACTATGAAAAAATGTATTCACGAAAATTCATATTTAGGCAGAGTTTTTTTCAGAAATGTCTATACATTTTCTTATATTTCTCCACATTGTTATTAGTTCAATTATAACCGCTAGATGGCGAAGGCTATTCTGCGGAGAAAATGAAGACCTATTGAGTATAGAGGAAGCTTTGAGAATGTTTTGTAAAATATTTCAAGTTTTTGTTGTAAAAGCGTGTCGTCTAAAAATATGAAAATCTGTAAAATCGTTGAAAAATATACCGAATGTTGTGGTAAAATGTGAAAAATATATAGAAATACACAAAACTGTGAGCAAATATCATCTGATATTTTGAATATGTTCCAAATGAGATAGAAATACACTTTTCCACATTTTATGATATTTATTTTTTGGTAAATACGAAGCTCTTCATACTGGATTTTCATTAATCATTCTATTTGAAAAAAGATACACCCAAATCCGGGAAATCGACTAAAAATATACGACTAAATCGTTTCCCAACAAAAAATGTATGAAAAAAATACACTGAAACGCCGCTAGGAGAGCTCAATTAAACATCGCAGTTCTCGACTATATACCATTCCCAGAACTCCAACTGAAAATTATGACGTCCGACAAATCGCGTATATATAAAATCCCTCCGCACTCTTCGCGATCTGCCATAAACTTTGCTCTCACTCTCTCGTTTCTCACAACTTCCTACCGGGACAATGGGCCGTTTCTTTTCGGATTCGCCGGGGCGCTTTTTTTTTCACGCTCCGCTTGAAGCGAAGTTCGCGCGCGGGCTCGGAGGATATCCCACGAGCGCGTGTAAAATTATATCCGAAGACTGATACAAGGGAGACGACGTAATTGCCCAGTGTTTTTTACTTGAAAAATGGATTTCGCGCTTCGCTGGAGAGCTTGATCAGTTGCTATGTGATAATTCATCAGCCGATGGGGATCTCTGTACGGTGCGTTCTCGTGAAGCTAATTATGTGAGGCCTGATGAAGCGAGGGTAACGAGCTATGGTCAATAATTTTTAATGATTTACTCGTGGATTAATTTTTTTCGTTACTATCCTATATACAGTTATTTTTCTATTGGACTATTTTTCATCGAGGTTGAAGCGCTCGTAATCCTGTTTATCAATTTTCATGAAAAAATTATAACAGCTGAGTAGTTAAAGGATTCGATATACATTATCTGCTTTGAATAAGTAATCACACCTTTGTGATTCTCTTTTAGAGCATAAAAATATCTTTTTTCATCGATTATTTTAACAAAGTCATATAATACGATCGCTTTGGTCTAAAAAGTATTTAATGCGCCATTAACAGAGTATCCCTCGAATCACTTGTAAACTTGTTTCAATAACGCGCACGTGTATTATAATCATCTTATTAAAATCGAAAAATACTCTCGGTTCCCTTTTCCCTCCACTTCCTGTAGCTGCAACGCGCAAAATCAAGGCACATCTACACCTCTGATTACGCGTCTACACACGAAGAAGAAAATATAAAAAGGAAAGAAACAACCTCGACGAGCGAGCTAGCCTCGATTTACGAGGCACCGAAATTAAATCTCAGAAGGCAAGAGTCGCTGCGCTACTGCTGCTGCTCGGGTAGGACACAGAAGGAAAATCCGATAATCCCCCGGCCATTCCCAGATATTCTCATCTGGGAGAAAATAATTGGCCGCGCGAGCGCTCGAGAAAACGACATGATAAATAACTCGGTTGCGAGCTGCTAATTGGTTGATCCCGCGCGCGTAGAAACGAGAAGAGAGGAGGAGAGATTTTATCATTTTACGCTATTCCTTTTTTCAGCTGCCGAGACGCGCGCTCGTGCGACGAGATAGCCGTCTTCGCTGAAACCTGGAAACTCGGTGCTATCGCGTTTTTCTTATTTCGGAGGAGAGAGAGAGAGAGAGAGAGGGAGAGAGAGAGAGAGGATTGTGCGCGCGCGTACGCGTAAGCTTCAAAGAGAGTTGAGAATAGCGGGGGAGGAGAGTCGTTTAATGATGATGTAAATAAAATGTCGCATTGATGTTGGCGCTTTCGTACTCTCGCTTCTTCTCTCTCGTCTTTTTGTTCGAGGAAAGGAGAAGATTTTACTGTGGGGGCGATGAGTGGAAAGCGTTTAATTTGGAGTATATAATACACGGCGCGGGCGCGGTAGGTTTTTCAAGCCGTAATGAGGTATACCGGCGAAGAAAATGTAAGATTATACGCGGGCTAATTATAGTGGATAAAGTGAAGCGGGGCCGTCCTGCTGTTGTACTTGATTAAATTTATTTTTATAAGAGTGCAGAGTGCCGGCTATATGCATATAGTTATTTTAAAAGCATATTTCTAAATTAAAATAAAAATTGTTGCATTCGTACTAATCATTATCATAAGAGACGTGGAAGTGGCAAATTAAATTGTTATAGCTACTTAAATGAAAATTCTACCCAATCTATATTATAATCAAGAAATCAGCATGATTCCCTCATAACCGACCTACTTACACCCCATCCTAACCACACAATTACACACGCACTCACACAGCTCAATACCCGTGCTCTAAAAATCCATTAATTATCCAATTTCACGGCGCAACAGCAGCAGCTGACTCCGGCTTCACATCCCCCGGCGCGAGAATCGTCGTCGCCGTCTCGGGGCGCACAATAGCCGGCACTTCACTCCCTTAAAATTATATGAAAATACGCCGTATCACCGAGCGTCTTCCTCTCTCTCTCTGCCTTTTTCACCCTCGCGAATAACGATCCTAAACGCGCGAGCGAGCGGCGAGGTAACGACGGGAAATCGCGTTACGCGCCAATGAAATCAGCCACCACCGCTCGCTCTTCCCCCAAAGAAATCGAAATTGCCAAGTACTACTACTACTACTGTTGCTGCTGCTGCTACTACCGTCGCCGCGAAATTGGCCCCACCACCCAGACAGAGAGAGAGTTTCAAATTAAATTTGCGCGAAAAAAGAAAAATCACCGCGCGCGCGATTTTCCAGCCGTGCCCCCCTAGCGCGGTGGAATCGCAGGAACTAATAAAAGGGAGAGCGAGAAAAAAGTTTTCGAGAGGGTGGTGGTGCTGGAGGGAGAGGGGAGAAACGCGATGATCGCGTTTTCCGCGGGAAGTTGTACGCGGGAGTGGTTGTGTGTTTGTAGTACGGAAACCAAAAGTCATCGCGTGGATTGCGCGGGGAATTGTGAGAAATGGAAAACGTTAATTGTCGAGTGTGGGGTGGGTGCGAGAGAAAACAGCTTGCGCGCGTTATATTTTGTTTGTTTTCGTGTAAAGCGTGGAGAGAGCGACGTTGTATAACAGCTGTTGGAGCAAGAAAGGTTTTTAAAATCATTAAAATTATAATAATATTATTTGTTTAATCGTATAATTCAATTACATTTCAACAAGGTGTATATATAACGGAAAAGAATAGTATAGGAAAAAGAAAATCACCATGGCTGATTGTAAATGTGGGACAGACTCGAATTATCCTA
>JAPYZO010001475.1:1788-19648 GCA_030522905.1 Torymus flavipes
TTATATAAATAAAATTATATCTATAAACTTAAATAAATTAGATAGTAAATTTAGATTTTGTCATTGTTACGATAATTAAAAATTTCCAATAGTTAACTAAAGGTGGAATTCGACCTTTAATCAAGTATAAATATCAAGCAAACCATTAAAATGGTTTATATATTTAGAATCAAGTTTTTATATAAAGTATACCTCTTACATTTATTTTATACAATTCTTACTCAGATTAACAAACGGTTTATCGATAGTAATTATATATACGTCAGCAATAATAGATTAAATGACCTATATTATTACACATAATAAAAATGTATTAATGAATTAAAATAAAGAACCAACATAAAAACGTCTCCATAAGTTTGAAACAAGTAAAATGTTCGTTCCACGACTAAACTTAATTTTAAACTTTCAATTTTCAATACATCTACAGGTATACCGCCCATAAATAAGACGCTGCTAATAAACGCCGGCAATAATTCACGGAAACACTTGGCTCGAGAGAGAAGGAAGAGACGACAGATCCCCTGAGTGATAATTCGCTTTTGATGCGACAAAACGAGACGCGCACTTCGGGGCCCGAAGAAGAATCCAGTCGGCGTTCGATGGGGCGCGCGCGCGCACGCCTGCAGTCTGCCGCCGCGTTCTACGAATAATGAAGGCGATAAATAACTGATGAGGATTCGAGCGTGTATACGCGCGAGACAAAGGGATTCAATTTTGGCGCAGACTCGAATCGAATGCCCATCAAATATGAATCAAAAAGTATTGGCTCGTGGAGGAGTGATACATAAATCGTCGGAGGATGAACGTGGTGAAAAAGTTCGAGCGGACTGGGGTAGATTGCAAGTTGATTCTCGTTTAATGAAAAGTATGAATAATAAAGAATAAAAATGAAAACATTTTTTTAATATAAATTGAAATGCGAATTAATTAAGTATAAAAAAAATTTCAGTATTTAAAGCATATTTGAAGCGTGTAAAATCACGCTTTTCCATGCCTGTTCAATACACTCGGTCAATCAATCAAGCGCCAAAAACGAATCTCAAAAAGAGTGAGAGAGATTGAGTCTCTCGCACCACACGGCTATCGGGGCAATCCCATTTTCGCGCGCGCAAAGTACCTTTGACCATCGGTTCATTGGCCGTGTAGAGCATGTACACCTCGCATTAAATGATAAATTGACGCTTTTGACATCGTATTAGTTACGCACGCTTTACAAGTAATAGCCCTGCGCGCTCACCTCTGCGTCGAGGATTCGCACACATAAATACACATGTGCACATACGCTTTGCATGCGCGTCCAGGTGGTAGTGGCGGCGGTGTGAAACGCTCGCGCGCACATGTGCATTAGACATCAAACGGCCGAGGACTGGCCTTTGATCAAAACTCGTGTCATTCGCGCGATGACTCTTGTCGTGCGGTCTGCCGGTAATCCGCGCCGATAAGTCCGCCATACGTCTGTATATATATACATACACATCCGAGCACTGCTGCTGCCGGACGTTTAATTAATTTTACGACTGACGCGCGTCGTCGCTACCAGCCCGGCTATTTAATTGTTTTCTGTGTGAGAGGAAAAATCGGTTTTGATACAGTTTCGTGTTTCATTTTTCGGATATGAACGTGAGCGCGGCTCAATGTAGCGGGGGAGGAGAAAAATCTGCGCGAGATTCGCTCGAGCGAAACGGAGTGCGAGAGATTTCAGGAGGACGAGGCTGCAGAAGATGCCGATGACGGTTCGCCGAGGAGACGATTAATAGTTCCGTCAGGGGACTCGATATCACGTATATATAGCTACTGTTACTACTACTAGTGCTAGTGCTACGAGACACGTATGACGACGTCAGCACGATCTACACGGTATCAGCCAAATGGTTTACACAGAGTCGCACTCTCCGCGGTTTGGCCTTTTTGCCATCGCCACATGTAACATATATGTTATATATGATGTTGACCGCGTCCGTAATCGATTTCTTATATACGACCCCTCTGACATCCCCAATAATCATAACGCGCAGATATACTTATTTCCTCCCTCACTTCCTCCCTCTCGCGTCACTTTTTTCCGAAACCAGAACGCGTAACGTATATAAACGAGGAAACCTAAAAACGCTCTCTCGTCAAAAGAGAAGTCTTTTCATAATTAAAAAGAGAGAGAGAGAGAGAGAAAACTCAGGCGAGCGAGCGAGCGAGTTAGGGAGATGATAAAAGAAGGTTAAAACGCGCGTGCATTTAAAGCCGCAAGTTATACAAGAGCTCCTCGCTCTCTTTCGCATAAGGGCCGTTAGCAAAGGATTTGCGGAGACGGTGCGCGGTGCGAATCCGAAAATCGAGGCGGCGCGCTAAATATTCTCCTCTCTTGCCGCTCTCGTCCTAATGGGGTCCCCAGTCTCTGAGGGCACTTGAGGGTGTGTAATTGCTAGAATCCACGACCCCGCGAGAGAGAGCGAGCGCTACTATATACTACCACTACCAGTCTACCACCACACCGCATTACGCGCGCGAGAGTGTATAGGGTGCGTGCGAGCGCACACCACGGATATATAAGCTCTCTCCCCCTCCCTGTATGTATACACACACACGCATACGTACGTACAGGGTGTTCCGCAAATCCTGACTACTCTCTTGACCTGACACGGCTCAAAGCGAGAGCGAGCGAGTAATAAAACATCCAGCCGCGCGGCCTTTTTATTTACCTTGCACATCTAATTACACTGTAAATGTTCTCTCTCTTTCTTTCGCGTACAGCCCTGGCGAGCACGTATGCGCTTTCGTGTAATGAATTTGTGTGTTAACAACTTTACGTTCGTGTAAACGCTAGATCTTAATTTGGAACGGCTTTTGCTGGTCTACTAAGTCTTTCGAATATATATAATATGCGTACGTGTATGCGCGCCTAGTAATGACACACTTTTTCCTTTATAATTTCGCAAAAACTTTACATGACGGCTTTTTTATGAGAACGATAAAACACGTAAGTCTTGCCGGTGAATCGATATTTCGTGTAAGCTTGCATGGTCAACCTCGCCTTCGCAAAACGTAAAATTAAAAGACATTTTCTCTCGTCAATAATCTTACATTTGAATTGATAAACGCACATTTCACTCCTTCATCCCATACAGCGAGAGCCCCCGAAACTCTATGCCATTGTGCGGAAAAAGACTTGATAAGATTTTAATTGAGCCTTAAAAAGAAGAAAGGGAATATAAAAAGCGGGCTCACGAGCGGCTCGCCTACGTATATCGAACACCCGTAGAAAGTATCCCCTCACATATACATACACGCGCGCACAAAACGGATCCGCTCGGCGTATATAAGGGGTTAAACGACGAGCCACTAGAAAGCGATCCCCATCCCGCGTACGAGCAATTGCACCCGCGCTCGATGCTCTTTTCTGCCTACTCTCTCTCTCTCTCTCTTTCTTCTTCCTCCTCGTCGTATGCGCGCGCTAGACAGATGGCAGCGCGGAGTTTTTGTTTCAAGATTCCCCGCGCCACAATCGTCGCATTAGCGAACAAAACGCGCGCGGCGCGACGCGGACACGAACCGATGGCGATCGTGTCGCATGTATACACTCGCTGCACGCGGCCACATGTCCAAACAGCGATTGGCGAGGTTACGATTCAATGGTAAGTAATGAAATTCATAATCGGCCGTGTAGCGGTACTCTTTTTTCTCTCTCTCTGAATGCAAAGGCGATGTGTATTCATGGGCTCTTCGGCTGGCATTGGGTTTACAGTGGACAATGGGCTTGGCCGATCGATACGTGCGGGTTTCAGAATTTAATTGACAGGTTACGGCGTATTGCTTGGTTGCTTTATTTGATTGTTAATTATTAAGCAATTTTTCTTATTGATTTAATTGTGTTTTTGGGCATTACAGTATTTTCAAAGATTTTTTGGATTTTGTAAGTGAAAATTCTGATTATTCAATTTCTAAAAACTTAAAATTACTCACATACTTGCAAAATAAGTGCTAAGATCCACTTACACTCATTCAATTTTGGAGGGCATGTTTTATGTACGATATTTTAGTATTTTCTCAAGTGAATCATTGAAGAATATATAATAAAACTCTAATATTAAATAAGTCCGGAATACTCCTCCAATAGTCTTTGACATTAACGATCCGTTAATAGGAAAAAGTCGTTCCTGCGTCCTCCCTAAATATTTTTCTCATCCCGAGGGCGCGCGATCTCCGAGCTGTCAATAACCGTCTCGAATGCGAGAAAAGTCGTAAAATCATCGCCAGGCGCACGCGCGACACTCGAAGAAGTTCCCAAAAACAGTCTCCCCTTTGTCTCGAATTCCTCCAAACGCCCGTAAAAGGAAAGAGTCAAGTGCACGCCGTATCCTCGTAAATCGGCCTCCAAAACAATTATTCACTTGTACCGTCGAAAATCATAAAAATAAAAGCCCCGCACTCTAAAGCGCGACATTAAACTCGAAGAAAGCGTGACACCACGACGATCGTCCCGGCGATAGACTCATTTTTCACGGCGGCCAGTGCACGGAGCGTTCATTCATCGACACATAGAGTCGAAAAGCACATTAGCGATGCACGTGACGCAACTCTCTTTCTCTCTTCGACACACACATATATCCCCGGCATTATGACAGCCGCCTGCAACATCGTGTACGCGAATCCCAGTTGCGTGCGCGTGTACGCGCGATCGACAGGCGCAGGTCAGAAGCCACGGACTACTACTACACGGCTTCTCTCTCTCTCTCTCTCCCCCTAATGGATTTCACTCATTTTTCTCTCCCCCGACGTCCCGCTGCTGCGCGCTGTACTACTGGCCCGACACCCCAAGCATCTCGAGCGTGTATGGTAGCGAAGCGGGAGAGAGAAAGAGAGAGAAACGCTTGTTCTTCCTCTCCGCTGCTCTATGTACGCGCGCGACGCGGCTTTATTCATTCATTCGGCGCCCGTGTATGTATCGATGCTAAAAGTGAGTTTAGGGGCGTGTGATTTCATCATTCTCTTCAATTCCTTTTCGCTTTATTCGCTTTGCTCTACTCACTTTACTCCACTTTATTTATATATACTTCTGTAATTATCTCTCGTTTTTCCCCGGGGTTCTGGCCATTATAGGTCGACATGACAATATATTGATGAATTATTTATAGGTTCTCCAAAATCGAATTACGAAAATATTTATTATATTTCATAAGTTAGATATGTCGATGCTCGGTTAATATTTCTTCAAAAATTTATTGATTTTCATTGACAAATACAACTTTTAAAAATGTTTTCAAAATTACGAAAGTTTTTATACTTATACAGATTATTTAGGAGGACTGCGTGATGTAGCATCATGTGATTTCAGCTGTACAAATTGTATTGTCTTGCTCTCGTGTTGCTTGTAATTATTGTTTTTTTATTTTCGATGCCACATTATTAGTATCGTATATATTAGGGGACACATATTATTTATGAACAAAAAGTTATCATCGCAATACGTTGTGTCTTTGACAGGTGGCGATTTTATCAATTTACTCTGACGAGACAGATTTTGTGATTATTTTTTTATCACATACACTTTGCATCAGTACACAATGTATAGAGAAATTCTTTCAAGAATAAGTTTTTGGCATTGATAAATAAACGTGATATACTACCATACTCACAGAATGAGTAGTATCTAAATATCACGGCAATAAAATAAACCAATTACTACAGATTAATCTATTTTTCTTTCGTAACGTTAATGAAATTTATCAAGTTTTCAAATAGAATTTATATTATCACCTCACGTAAATGAAATTCGTAGTTCTAGAAATTATATTTTCGTATAATAATATGAAATTCAATAAAAAAGATACTAACAAAAACGTTTTCTTATATATTGTTAATATCATATATTATATGTTTTATCTTATTTTTTGTAAGACCAGCTCTCATATATCTGATACGTCTGATACATCAAGAAATTTCTCTCGGCAGTCGATGAAGCAAGATAATTCTAGTAAGAAAGATAGCCAAAGCACAGACTCATTTCCGCTAACTTTTCGCTTAATCTTTTTTTTTCAATCCAAACATTTCGGTTCACTAGCGCCGTCAGAAATATTTACATTTTTATTATTCAATTTTATTTATTTTCATTGCATAACCATGTTTTCCTATCAGTAGATTTGCATCGATGATAAGTGATAAAAATGCTTTTTACTAGCTTTGCGTATATCCACTCAGTTATCTTAATATTGATTTTATTTCGCCAATTACCGAATTAGACTCCGTGATAAAAGTATGACCCAATCATTATTGATAAGAAGTAACCATATTCTCAGAAGGTAAATAAGAGTATCAAGCGTATCTAATGATGCATACGCAAACAATGAATTGCGACTAATTTTTACACATTTTAGCCATTTCTCAGTTAATTTTCACCGAAAATACGATCAAAATAAGTGTAAACAAGTTTTTCCCGGAAAAAAAGAGATTATTTTTTCATCTGTTTATTATGAAATAAAGAATAAAAATTTTAAGACAAAAAGTACACAAATTTTTTCAAATAAAATTATTGTCGAAAGTAGCGTAGCGGCGTACGTGACAATATGTACAGTAAAAATGTAGATCCTTTCTTTAATCTGATATTTTTTCGCAATCCTGCAACAATTTCGAGAGACATATATCCGTACAGAGCCCTTAAATCAGAAATTGAGGCATTTTTCGAACAGGTTTATTTCTATCAAGATTTCCAAGTTTTTCTCTCCGGCGAAGTCCGAAGTCAAGGCATGCAAGTCTCCGATGTGCGTGATGCGTTTCTTGCAGTTCGCGTGCCTACGAGCAAGGACGAAGCAAGCGAGCGAAACAAGAAGTCGATAAGGTAAATAGGTACTTCGTAAAGTTCGCCGAAGGGAGTATGTAGAAAATGACGTGAATTACGGGGCTTAACATAAATGTCGAATGCATCCAGCCAACACCTCTTGCTCACATGCAAAAAATGGTCAACAAATGAGTGGCAGGCTTCTCGTCTAGGGGCGGTAGTTTTGAGGTCGTTAAAAATAAGATGCTTATTCACTTGTGCTTTAACGATATCATTACTACTTGACAGTTAATAGTATAAAGCAAGTTTGTAATCGGAGTTTCACAAAGATTACCATCGACGAATGTACGAGGGTCATTAAGAGACTTGTGTTTTAGAGTCCGCGTAGTGGTCTTAAAATTATATTTCACCTTTTCTGTCCGTAGTTATTCATTTGCATGCGCCTGCTATTTACTACTTATTTTTAGTTATTTGTGTAAAAATCTGAGCTACTTAAGTATTTGAAGAACGATAAAGTAAGGAGGAAAATTTGCAGCTGGCCTTACTGAAATCGTGACATTGATAGCTGCTATACTATTTTTTTTCCTGTAATAAAATAACCGCGAGTTTTTATAGGTAAAAAGTACTATATAGTCAGTAATCATAAGGATTATCTGAAATTGCCTTCTCACAACTACAATTCTTATATATTTATATGACAAGTGAATTTGAAATCAAATATATTATCGGAATTTTACTACAGTGTATACTTTCAAAAATTAATTTTCTTATCCTTTCACTAATAAAATTTCATAGCACACCCTCTCTAAATAATATTGTAAGCTGTCGTCATCTAACTTATAGTATATGTTTGAGGTTATAAAAAATATAACGTTTATAGCTATGGGTGATCGAGAACGGCAAGTCGTATTCGCGTTAAAATTCCCACGTACCCAAACGTGAGGAAAAGCGTTAAAATTGAAAGCACCCATCATTCAACTTCCTTGAATCGAAGTTATTAATATTTATCACGAGCATTCTCGCTGATAAAGTACATCTGTTATACCACTACATGCCTGCACACACATATACACATTCACAATCCTCGACATCGATCCAATATAACTTATACGGGGGAAAAAAGCTAAAATCTCTTGTCACTTACGGAGGTCATCGTCAGGAAGGCAGGCGGCCTTCTTCTTCAACTTGCCGCTTAATCGTAAAACTGAGATTCGATGACAGAGGGCGACCATAGTAGAGGATTATTACGATCGTCATTAAACGATTACCGGAGGTCCGTCGCACTGTGTAGTCGCGCAATTACTGAAAGGTGTGTGTATATGAAGCTTCGTATCGCGCTCTCGTCAGGCCGGCTATCTATCTGGGTCCCCGAGACGTGAGAGCGCCTCTATATCGCGCCAATACTTGCGCTCTCTTACTCGCTCTCTCTATCAATGATTCGGCAGCACTCGATGCATACACACTTTACGAATTTCATTGTCTGAGTGCCGCCGCGACGGCGGCGTCTATCTTGATTTCGCAGACGAACCCTATCTGGTCTCTGTTTAACCTCGAAATTTTCGTTGATCCATCAGATATTTGCGATAAACAATGTTCTTTTATTTTTTTTAATCACACAAACGATTAAAAAAGGAGAATTCGGTGGATAAATAACGATTAAAAATGCGGATTATTTGTTGGTTCGGAAAAGCTTGAGTGTGCAACTCGATAAGGAGCATCTGACTCACGCATTTTTAAGAGACGCTTGTTTATAAATTGCTGATCGATAGAAAACGTTGCAGTTACTTTTTGCTCGATAGTGAGAAAAGTGTAATAACTTTTTTTAATCGCGATAAGATACTTAAAATAATCTTTGAGCGATTTCAACGATACCTAATCTAACCAGGATTTGTATTTGTAATGTCGCAATGCGCAAACTTTAACACTTGTTCATAAACTCACTGTTTTCATTCAAAATTCCTTCTGCCAAAACCTCGCATAAAAATAAAATCACTACATCTGCACTCTATCCAACCACTACACTTTATAAAAACATCCTCGCATCGAGACACATACGCGCGTGGACAAGTGCTAAAGACAAACCCAACCGCGCGAGACAGAGGGATCGGATGGTAAATCATTCCCGCTTAGTGCCCAATATCTCTCTCGCTCCGTTATCTGTAATACGCGTGCTCACGCGCTTTTTGAAGTGTCTCTTTAATCTCGTTTTCTCCGGAGGGGCCACCTGTGCGGCGTGGGAGCAGCAGCAGCAGCAGAGGCGGCGGCGTGCGTGTGAAGCTCCCGTGTACCGAGGATACCGTGAGCACAGTCTGAAATGACGAGATAAGGTCCGCCGGTGCGGCTTAAAGTGCGAAGTGTAAGCGAAGCCCTATACAGAGACAATCTGGCGTTGTTTACAGAGCAGGAGAGATAACCCCGGTGATGCGACATTCACTTTGGAGATGAGTTGCGGCCTGTGTTAATGAATGAGGCGCGGTGTGTGAGGCTCGGGTGATATTATTTTATCTGGCTTCCGGGGCTCTCGTAACGAATCGTGTAATTGATACACTTGTCAAATGGACGGGCGTATCGCACGTGTGCGAATTGTTCCCACTGAAGATGATTCATTTTCTTTTTTTACAACTGTTACGTTTTAGGCGGAGCGTATGATTAAAGTACACGGGATCTACTTCTATAGTGGATGCATAGTGATAAAATTTCATTAGCATAAATATAATCATAAAAAAATACATAAATTTTATTAATTAATACCACGTATCCACCTAGCGCAGTCTCTCAATTTGCTTTCCAAAGAAATACGTGTGAGGCCCTTATGTCGCAGGGACGGGCTAGACTCGGCGTCTCCAGTTGCTCAAACCCCCGGTCCAAACAAAGATCCAACACCACCACAACCCTGACTGATTTATAGGAGCGACATACGCACTCCCGTGCGTATGGGAGATCTGGGCGAAGTGATGTTAGCGCGAGCGTCTCGGCAGGCAGGCGTGAAATGAAGCCACCGAGAGAGGTCCCCGAAGAGGGTACTACTACACCACATACCACGCCTCCTTCGAATCGCGCCACTGCCACGCGCGCGTACGCAAGACGCTTTTATGGGCAACTAGAGCCACCTTCAAAGGGTTCCAGCTAAATGCCGCGACCTGGACTGCAAGAATTCCAACACGAGAATATATCTGCCGGCGACTTGGTGGCTTTTATGGTTCTGGGAGGTAACGGGAGCAGTGGGTTTTGTTGATTGGGTCATCATTGAAAGAAGAGCAGATCTTTTTGGTAGTGGTTAAATTTATTAAGGTGGTGTGGAAGAATAAACTATTGTTTAGGGTGTGGTACTGCGCACTTTTGTTAATAAGCAAAGCAATTATCGGCACGTGCACACATGTGTGCTTGGCGTTATCTCCGATGGGAGGCCTCTTCGCTCCTAGTGTTTGATCGATGATGGATTCGCGCTTCTCGCCGGAAATTAGGCGTCAACCTATCGTTCTCAGCTAGAAGTGACGTCGTACAGCGTCATCGTATCACGCTATTATCTTCCATTTGTTAATCACATATATATCTACAGACATTTTCATCTGATGCAAGTGATTGAACTATATCTGATTATTTGTAATTATATTCGTTCGTAATATATTATGTTTACCTATATAAACAATCAAGTATAACAATAATATATATATATTAAAAATAACTCTGAATTCTATGTATACGCAAGGCGAATCACAACCCCGGCAATCAAAGCGATGTTACCTAATGGCAGGGGGCGGCAGTCGGGCGGAAACGCGGAAAGGAAGACGAGAAACAAGAAGGCAGAGAAGAAGAAGAAGAAGAAGAAGAAACAAGCCCGGTGAGTTATGGCAGGGGTCGAACAATTACGCGCCCAGGGCGCCTGCTAGCGCGGAAGCTCGCGTGTTCTGCGAGGCCCACCGGTATAGGCGCGTAATTGTTGTCTAACGGCCGCCTCCGCTAAAGATAAACCATCGAAGTTATTAATACCAATGGCCCGAAGCACTTCGGGCTCTATGCTCCTCTCGGGCATCAATTATGCGCGCACGTAAGCGGGAGGAGAAACTACTTCGCACTTGCCCGTTGTTTCTTCTTCTTCGCCCGTGGGTGGAGTACTCGTAAGCAAATTGTTCAATTTTCGCGAATCGCTACCGGATGGTTAAATTGGTCTGGGGGAGGTTTATCCATTCCATCTCTTCACACCCCAATCGTAGTAATAAGAACGTGGAATAATGTAGAAGGTTTGATTCGTTTTGCAGGTTATGCGGTAGTCTTTCTACAAGTGATGGGCATTGTTTAGTTAATTATGGCCAATTTTGTATCTTTCAGGATTCCATTGAAAAACTTTTTTATCCTATATATATAACATAGAAATAGAGATAATTTTCTTGCAAATGCATAATTGATTTGTCAATCCTGGATATTGATGTCTCGAGAATTATCAGAACAAAAGTCAATTTGCACCTACTTTTATTTTAATTTGTTTGACCAAACCAAATAATTATATTTCAAGAGTCAATAAATCAATACCCCACAAGAAGTTATTTCAAATAAAGCAAATAATTGTGTAATCCATGAAAATAAACGAGCAAAAAGTGATACGTCTCGTGGCCACGCTCGGTGTCTCAAAAGAAACGCGGGAGTGAACAATCGTCGGTCTTCATAATAGTCCAAAGAAAAAGGGGGAGAGCGAAAAGATCGCTCGAACAGAAAACTCTCGCATAATGGCAGCGAAAGAAGAAAGTGTTCTCCCGTGTCGCAGCGGCAGCAGCAGAGAGAGTGACTTGATCGCGATGTGTCGCGTGCCGAGCGTCAAACATTCATATTGTAATGCGTCACACTACACGGACGCTAGGTCAGATGCTGCTGGTGGTAACCGTATGCCATTGTGCCGGCAATGCTCCGGGTTATACTTAGACGTGCTCGCGCGTGCGTAATAGTAGAAGCGCGATCCGCCCACACGAGCGCGCCCCGATCATCTCGTCTCGCCCTCCGGCGGCTGCTCTGCTCCTGCTGCTGCGATGTTCCTTATTGCAACTTTTTTTTTTAAGGAAGAAAGGGGAAGGGGAGAAAGTTGATGGATCTGGCGGTGTGCACATGTTTTTATTGAATTAAGCGACGAAGACGTAATGTTTTAGATATTGTTGTTTTAAGAGTTGTTGAAGAATTATGGACATTTAGAGGCAGTACTGTAAGTGTTGCCTTGCTTATTCGCACATTGTTGGTGTGAAATTCATGCCACGTCGTGTTAACCTGGTTTCGAGGATGTATCGATCGCTAAAATAAGGCGCAGTCCGTGTGAGATCAAAGTATCAGCTGCTTATTAGCGATCTTATCTTTTTAAACTTGTGTGTTCTACGAACTTGGAGCTGTTGTCAAACTACTGAACCAAATAATCATATATCAGACTTATTTTTTACGAAAATAGAAGACCTTATCTGAAATTATGCTGTTTCGGTTTTTCATAAAAATTAATAATGAAACAACGTTAAAAAGAACTCGAACGTGTTATCTGTCATAAAACTTGGACTGAAAAAAAAGATTAATTCAATAAATAAAAAAAGAACAACATTCCAGCAATAAATCTGAAAATCTCTGATCCGCAATCTGATCGAGTCAGTCAATAAATCAAACGGCAGTTTATATCGAAAGACCTCGGACTCTAGCCTCTGCGTCCCTGTAATTAATTTCTGTCATCGCTGAGCCTCCCACGCACGCGAATCCATCGTGGCAGAGCCCGAGCCCCATCCGCCGCCTAATCCCCATTCAGACCCGGTATAAGTTCAAGATCCCCTACACGCCGACGACGGCCAAAAAGTTTTCTTCACTACACACTTCGCGGCTGCCTTTATCACGCAACCCACCTGCTGTCCTCCCCTCCACACACTATTGGACGCGGCAAAATTTCGCTTTCGTTGATCGAGTTTAACGAGACTGCATACACGCATACACGTGAGCCTCGACGCCGGCGTCTCAAACAGGTCAGCTGAGAAACGCGCGCGCCAGGATTAACTCGCTATCGATTTAACGTAGGCGTAGAGAGCCAGCGCTCGCGTTCGGGGTGTGTGTATATGCAAGGCGCGTGCAAAGATCAAACAGGTCGCTACTCAGCTATATACTAATGGTAGATGTAGGTGTTGGTGCAAGCGAGGAGTGCATGAAAGGAGGTAGGAGGTGGTGATTGATTTTTACAAAACAATGGGTCCTGCACGACCACGCGCCGTTTTATACTATAACGCGCGGGTGACAAGAAAAGTGTCATACAGGTATGTACGATGAAGGTGCATGTGGGTGTGTAGGTATTGGAGAGGTGTGATGGAAAAGCTTAGCAGAGGCGGTGAACAATCGAAGTTTGATAGCGAAGGTAGAAACTAATTTAGTCCTAAATAGGATAGAAAGACGTGTTGGTGTGGTGGGGGGAGAGTAGGTGAGTGCAATTACAATATGCTACTTTGATTTGTTTTTTAAAAGTCAAGATGTAGTATATGGAAATTTTGTAATATTCTCGAATTTATTAAATGAGTAACTAATGAAATTTTCTATTGTATAAAATCTTTCAATAAAAGCTTTTTTACTATATATTCTTACATAAAGTAAATAAGTTGTCACCACAAACGACCGACCAAAATCAAATCTCGATCTACAACTAAGATGCGCTTCGTACAGATGCGCGAACGAGCCAATGATATATATTCAAAAGCCGGAAGATAGCTGCTGCGCGCATGCATATGAATAATTGGCCGGCAACCAGGGGACCGCACTGTACAACAACCTCGACCCCCCCTTCGTTCGCATCTCTCCTCTACCCATCTCTCCCCTTCTATCCCCATCGCGCGTAATGATTAAGTAATAAAACATTTAGGTCCACGAGGCCGCGCACGGCTCATGTGACTTCTTCACTGACGCATTACATACGTATAGTACGCGTGCACACGCACACACGTGCGCGGAAGGGCGTGACGACAGATGCAACGGTAGGCATACATGTACCCTCTTGCATGCCACGATGGGCGGTGCAGATCCTGTACCGATTTTTTCTCTCTCCCTCGCGCACGCGATCGTGCAGATATCGCGCGCTCAGATAGGACGAGCGTTGGTTATGCGTATGCATTATACGCGCGCACGTGTTTTTGGACTTTACAGCGATTTCGCAGGGGGTTGTGTGTATAAGCTTTTGTTCTCGCTATATGCGGAGGCTGTTGTAGGGGAGCCTGCGTGTGTGTATCGAGTCATAATCATAATTCTTCCGGCTCTTATCATTTGTAATGTGCGTTTGATCTCGTAGTGGAGTAATAGCCCAGACCGAACTGGGCTGAACCGCTTTTTTGACCTTTTTTTGTAGGAAGGGTTGGCCGATATTAGTGCCATTAGTAAGAGACTGTGTGTCGATTTCGTAATTAATGGGTTCGACTTTTCAGCAGTTTAAAGGAAGTAGTGGGTTTGTGCAACTTGGAAAAAGTTTTTTCATTGTAAAGATCTTATTACTGACTGTGTAAAATACGTTACAGAATTGAAATATACTGGAAGATAGTAAAGAAATTTGATCTATTTGTTTATAATTATATCAAATATTTCTTCAATTTTTCAAGATTCAAATTTACTTTATGAGAAAATTTAAATTTAGGCGTGAACTTGAAAATATGAAAAATATATTGCTTATAAATTATTTCGAAATTATTCGAATCTTTTTCACTTATTACGTATTCACAAATTTCATTTCGGAGTGTTCGGAATTTTTTTTTCTAGTAGAAGATATAGTTAGTATTTTAATGTATAGGTACATTGATTTATATAGATCTATATAGATTTTTTTGCACATGGCGAAGACCAGTCAAAATGCTCTTTTTATATTTTGGTTTCGTAAGAAATCAATATCACTGCTAAGATGTCCTTAATTTATTTCATGGTAGAAGATGTGCTATTTTTTTATGTCTATTTATCACTTTTATCTAAATATGCTTGCAGAAACATACCAAAAAAAAATCCGCTCATGGCAGCCGAATTATCCAGTATTACCTTATAAGACATAAGAATAAATCGAATGCAGAATTAAGAAAAATTCCTTGAATTAACGTTCAAAATTTACCATCAAAGTAAATATATAATTTGTCATAAATTAATTATAAAACCAAACAAATTTTACGAACGACTAAAAATTTAATTAACAACAGCCACAATCACTCTATAAAAGCAAAGTTATTAAGTACTTTCAATCTCTTACTTGCAATCACTAACAAGATTACCCATGTTCGACTAACAATCAACCCTTGTAATCTCTCGTTCGAAAGAAGCACCATCGAAAGCGCCAAATTGGCCTCCGAAAAGAAAGGGATGCGAGGCCAGGATGTGTTATATAAAGAAAGGGAGGCTATATATATAGACACACACGCACATGGGGTACATCACACAGAAGGAGATTTAGGCGTCGGTGCGACACGCGCTACATAATGAGCCGAGCAAACTGTCCGCCAGAGAGGATCTAATCGAGCGGCTGGAAAAGTGAAGAGAGAGAGAGAGACATATAGGAGCGTGCACAACAAAACAGGAGACTCCGGGTGCATTGACGCGAGAACCGCCACGACAAAAGGGATGAGGCCCATGTCATTGTCGGTGCGGCCCAAGCAAAGTGTGGGGGGTTATACATAGGTAGACTCCGCCACATGTGCCCGTACGTGTGATATACCTGTGTGTGTGCGAGCGCTCGCTCTCCCGTTTATATACACAGTGTATACACAAGCACGCGGCGAAAGTATACACTATACACAACTACATTAGGGGTCGCCCGATCTCTGCTCTCTCGCTCCCCGCTTATATATACGCGAGCACACGCGCCAGCTGGCTTATTGTTAAATTACTGCCCCAACGATGGATCTGCGATATACTCGGTATAGAGGAGCGAGAGAGAGACAGAAACGCCGTTTCCGGTATGAGCTCTTGTGTCTGTGTATGTGCACGCGAAAAAATAGGTCGAAATTATAATTATATCTCCGAGTGCGCGCGCACCCGCGTTCTGCTCCTTTATCTTATAAATTGGTGCTTGTGCGGATATATACATGTACATGTGTATGGGGCGAGAGAGATCGAGTTCACTCTGTGGAAGATTGCTTTCGTTTGGATTCGGAATGACCGTTGATATATAGACTCGGTCTCGACCGTGCGATATCTTTTGCGATAATATTTTTAAATGTGGCTATATAATTATTCGTGGAAAAATTAATATTCGAAAAAATGAGAAAACAAACAAATTGAGCGAGGAAAAGAGTTTATCGCGCGCGATTTGTGCAACAAAGGATTGAACGGAACCCCGAACCATCGCTAATAAAATTGTAACGCGCGTGAGTCGGCTAATTTGGGGGGTGCCTGTCACAAGGGGGGTCTATACGCCAATGGGAGGATCATCCTTTAATGTATTTATATACGGGCGCGCGCGCAGGAGAGACACACACAGAACGCGAGCGCAGGACGGGTTCGTACTGTCGTCGCTACATGGGGTGAGAGATTTGTCACCCGAACATCGGCAATACGTGTCGTACAGCGAACCGCGTTTGTATCACACCATTGTCATCCGAGCCGAGAGATTAAGCTAATTTCACACATGTCCGCCCGCTGCACTGCATTCTCTTCCCCCTTCCCTTTTTCTGCAGCTTCTCGTACTGCCATTGACGATTTCGCGTGATATATGAAACCGCGTGTATTCCGGTGGGGACTGCTGCTGCTGCTTTGGAAAGGAGAGAGGTGTAGAGACAATATTCCTACATAACGGTTTATTATTATTTTGCCTTTATTTTCCCATTGCGACAAATGCCCTCAATTTTGCGTCTCGGTGAACGTTGGGGTGTCAAATGCACTCGTTCATTAATTATATAATGGAGTCGCGAATGTGTGCAGTGTGGAGAAAAACATGTCATCGAGTGGGGATGATTTATGGGAGTGAAAGTGTCTCCTGCAATGTCTAAGAACATTGTTGGTATTTTTATTTCATTTCATCTTTACAGATTTTCTATAGCTTTTATTGACAGCGAATACGGAATTTTTTTCTTGGGTTTTTTGAATTTTTATTTGAGCTATACATTTTATTTTACGACTATACCTATTTATATATAGTACATATTGGACGTTGTCCAAAATTTTCCAGCTGAAAGATTCAACAATAACGCTGTTGGCTTGTTATGTATATTCTCTTTTGTCAGTAACTAGAAAGAAAAACCAAATAGCTCGTAAAACTACGTCTCATTAAATGAAAATTTATGATCCTCTTTCTTCCGAATACATCATCATCACAGACGCCGAACTCAACTGCTCTACTAAAAATCATCCGGAAGCACCTAATGATTCCCTTAGTTTGGACACGAGAATGTCACAGTTAGGCCAGATAAACGCTGTCCTGAGTGACTCCTCAAGGAACATCTGCCCCAATGTTGCGGACGATTAGTCCCTTTCGTTTCGGGAGCGAGCGCGCGCGCGGCCTTTTAGAATCACCCACACAAATGGATGTAAACGTGAATGTATGTGTGTGTCGTCTTGGAAGCTCCAGTTGGAAGCATCCGCCCACTCATCCCTTCGGGTTTACGGTTACGCAATGCGTCGCATATGTTTATGAGCCTGCAATCTGTGTACAAGGCGTATATATATACATCATGTGTCTTCCAGTTTCGGGAGCACAACACCCTTGCGCGCACTTTGCAAAATTCGTGTGTAACTTCACAGCTGGCGGTTAATGAGGCGTAGTTTTAACAGCAAAAGTCTGGCTTTGATAAACATGTTTACAATTAACTTTTACAAAGTGTATGAGAGCTGGATACAAATTATCTTTCAGTTTATTCCTTTATTTTTCATTAGTATTTTTAGTTATGATGAGTAATTCGCTTCAATATTTCAAAAGTGCATACGTATAATATACACACGGTGTGACGTAAAGTGCAGACACGTAAATCTTGTTGAACATAATTATCCATAAATTAAAATAAATCGTCTGCAGAATCATATTTTTTTCACAAAAAGATATCATTAAACACTACATGATGCTTCTAAATTACTCATTCATAAGTAAATTTTACAAATGCTTTATTCAAAGTCTTTTGTACATAAGTA
>JAPYZO010001476.1:0-19190 GCA_030522905.1 Torymus flavipes
CTCAAATATATGACAGTTATCATAGAAATTAGAATCATAATTGTATAACAAAATTGTATAATTCGAATGAATCTAAGAACGCAAATTTAGTCAATAAATGTCATTTTTCAAAACTTCCTGCAATGAATTCCTTTTAGCTCTGAACAATTGATTCATCAATTACACCGCAACCGAATTCTTCACGTAACATATCTCCAGGTAAGTTTCAAAAAGTGGACCGTACATCGACCCCACACCCCCTTCCTCCTTATATACGCACTTTTCCTCAAAATTACGCTCACAATCACACAATAGGTAGCGGGCGGTGATCTCCCACCACAGCGCGACTCTCCCGAAGAGAAGCTGAATTGAAACGCGCTCACCTGCGCGACGCCTGTCGCAACCGCGCGCGCGCGAGTCTCCCGAACTACGCCACGCGCTCCTTTGTAATGCTAATCCGGCAATTACCCGCTTACACTCCGCAAGCGTGAAAGAGATATAGGTTAGGTTTGTGTGCATGTGTATGCCGAGGAGTATTAGTCCTTTGAGTATATAAGTAACTTTGGGAGTTGTAGATATTGCGTACACAGCCCGCGCGCGCGAGTTATATTGCGCCTCTGATGACATATTCCTTTCGTCACAGAGAGGCATACACGCGCGCAGTTTTGTTTTTCCGATGGATTGGCTGTACTCGTAATATATTAAGGCTGTAAAGTATTTCGTGATGGCGCGAGGTGCGGAAGAGAAAAGTATTGAGTTGAGAAGACGCATCGAGGGGATAATTAAAAATAGCTGATGATGGGTACAATATATGCGAAATACGAATATTGTTGCGTACAGAGCGATTAGCACGCGGCGATTGCAGTATTTAATGTAATTTTTGTTTTTTCATTGATATTTTTTATGGCCACTTTCACTGGCACGCGGTAATACTTGTATAGGTACGAATTAATTTTCAAAGCGTAATCGTCGCGTACTATAACAGGTGACGACAGTCTTTAATGTTACCACTTATTTCTCTGTCTATTATAATATCTTTTTATTGTATAATAGGGGAGCAGCAGTATTAGTAAAATTTTTAGTGACTACTTATACTTGAGTGGCTAATGCATTATTACTATCGAATCTTCTTTAATAAGAGACGTAAATAATAACAACATAATTTAGAGAAACTGTTCGGCTGGAACCATTACTTTGGTCGTAAAGTACCGACTAATCACTGCCAGTTGATAATTAGAAAATAAATGTATTATAAAACCAAAAATATCCTTTGAAAGAGATTAATACTTTTGAGACTACAACTACTCTTGTTAGTTTAGAAAAATATAACTCTCATTATTACGATCATAGAAATTAATTTAAATGAAGTTAAAAAGGACCACTCATTTCGTTTGATAATGACAAGGACTACTTTTAACAATTTACTAATTTTAAACTTGCAATGTATATAATTTAATGATAATTATACTGTGACGTAGAGCCCATAACAATTACTTCACAAAGGCTTACTATAGTATAAGAGCTTCTGAATAATTATGGCGATAGTTCTCTATAATTACAGCACGATTTTCAATTATGTCCCTTCTTACTGAATATTGATGTACGCATGATGTTAAGCGTAGGTTGTGAATATTTATGGTTATAATACAAAGTACTAAATATATGTATATATTGAATTTCCACGTAACCGTTAAACTCGTTTATAATAGAAACTAAATTAATTTCACTTTACAATATTCATATTTTATCAAGCAACATCATAATAATAGCATAATAACTTGTTAACATACGAAAATTCTTATGAATTTTCAAATTTTCCAACAATTTGAACTTCATATCA
Source organism: Torymus flavipes (assembly GCA_030522905.1). NCBI lineage: Eukaryota > Metazoa > Arthropoda > Insecta > Hymenoptera > Torymidae > Torymus > Torymus flavipes. Next base: position 1,820 of record JAPYZO010001476.1, read on the forward strand.
TAAGCTGCATTTCACATAAATTCAGTAATCCAAGTAAATATTTCAATAAATACTCAAGGTATTACGCATATCGCATAAGTCACAAAGCGTCATCCTAAAACCGATTCCCGCGCAATCATACGTCACGCGCGCTCTGCAATCGCACGCGCATATATATATGGAAGGCCGAGTATTTACAGGAAGCCAGGAGAAAGCCCCTGAGGAAAGGCGCTTAAGCTTTTGTGTATACGCGCGCGAGGTTCATTTGCATTGAATCAAAGCGACGCGCTGATTTTGGGTTGCGCGCGAGCGCGGGTATAATATTGAAATTCGTAATTTTTAATGCTCGAAATTTCTCCGCTTGAGAATCATACGTTATTGTTAGTTTAATTTACGAATCTTCGAGCTGAATGGGGGAGCCCCTCTCTATTTATATAATGGAGCTAGTTTATATGTGTATTATTTCGTTACGCGTGATGGTATATTTCCAGCTAGATTAGAGACGCTTTAACGTACAAGCGTCGAGTTAATTCGGAATATTGTGCGTGAGTATTACGTAACGAGGAAATTGCGGGAGCTGTGCATTGTTAATATAATATAAATATTTCCTTAAGCGTGAATCGCTGTTTTGTAATTCCGAAAAATACACACGTTTTTTAGTTGAGATGTTCTATACGTATGTGTTGGAAGAATCTTTGAATTCTTTCGAAAAGTTTAATTTATTATGTATGTTATTACGACCGATGATACAATTCCTCTCGTTCGTGTACGTACACTTGACAAAATTAAAACTCATATTTCTGATCTAGAGTGCACCTCTGATATTTTATCGATTATTTTCCAAATTTATTGGAAAATCCTTTATCTCAGTAACGTGCAGATTAAGGTTTATGCAATCAGGCGTACGATTTTAATTAAATTAAAAATGATTAAGGCATTTAGTCAATTAATAGTACACAGAATATTTAATATTTTAATTTTATCACTATTAATTTAAAATTGCAGGACGTTAAATTTAAATCTAAAAGTAGAATCCCAAAAAAATTGTTTCAGTTAAAAATTTATCCTACAAAGAAGCTATTCAAAGTAGGTTTCTTTTTTTTTCAACAAAACGCCTATGGCACTGTCGATTTTTCAACTCACAATGAAACAAGCAAATATAGCTGTCCGTTAATTACAAAACTTTGTTAATATGCTAGATGAATGACCGCTTGAAACAATACGCAGAAAGATTAACAAAGCCCAACCGCTACATGTACATCACACACACCCATTCGAAGAACTTCAAATTAGCCGCGGCGAATAATTTCGCAACGAATCGTTAATTTTTTTTTTCAAAGTCTTCTTCATTCCCACGGCAAGTTTCTTTTTTGTGCCTTCTCGTGCCTTGAAAGAGAAAAAATCACGCAAGAAGGCAACTGTCTTCGGGGCGATGGAAATTGCGAAGTCAGAAAAATCGATCGACCAGCATCATATCAAAGGGCAACTGAAAGGCTAAAGGCTCTTTAATAATGTTATGCTGGAGTAGATTAGAGTGGTGTAATGAGAAGCGTAATAAAGTTGCTTGGCGTTAATAAAGTAAGAGTGGTTCCTTTTGAAAATTAGTGATTAAAGTTGGATTTTTAATGACGTCGTAACAACTTCTGTCGAAGTTATTCCGACAAGTCAAACTTGATAACGCGAAGACTGTCCCTTCAAAAGAGAAGTTATGAAAGGAAAAATATTAGATTTGTAAAGGAAGTTCAATTTCTATTTGAAGATAATTTAAAATTTGCTGAATATAATACGCAAATAAACTGTGTAAATTTCAATCAAATGTAGGTAATGTAGATGTTAGGAGAGGTTGGTTAGCAAACTCACTTCAAAGTCATACATTTATAGAAGATATAATATGCGGTTCTAATAATTCTGTTTGAAGCATAAGAAAGAAAGTTTAATTTAAAAACATACAAGAAGGTCCAATATGAAATTCATTAAAAGTAAAAATCAGTAGAAAAATGCTAACTACGGTCAGACCACTGCATTAATGTTTACTCTTTTGCATTTTGCGTTTCCAGTATTTTTTCATATCTCAGTGATTTCTCACTTGAATTACATGGAATGTAACTTGATATACATCAAGCTAAAAAGCAGCAACACCAACTTCCCATAAACATTCCTTTCGAGAACAGAACTACTTTAAAGCTAATTGCGTAACGCACGAAGTAGTCTAAAATATTCTGAGCAGTGATTGACGACTTCCACGACGTCGACGGCGACGCGGACGATGGAACTCGTAGCCAAATGTTTATAATCAAAACGTGCCGATAAATCGAGGGTGTTTCATACCTGGCTGTTGTTAGTAAGTTCGGTGGATTAGCCTTTGGATGATCGATGAAGTAGTCTTTTACCATTTCCGTGGCAGTAAAAAGATTTTCATAAAAATTTTTGTTTTTGCCAGGAAAGATTCTTAAATACCATTAAACTTTCGAGCCTATCCTTTAGTCAGATTAGAAAAACCCGAGAGGTTCGATTTAATGACCTACGGCATAATTTGCTAAGACCGAAAAATTACCTAAACTCTCATTGAAACTCTATAGGTATGCAGCAATCGACCATTCAAGCACTTACCTAGTATTACTTAAGAGTTGACTTTGATCATCGACTGAAGTACGGCACTGCTGTACCATCAAAGTGCTAGTTCATAACATAAATTTAGTACAATCGACCATTAACTATTTTATCAATTTTTTCTATTGATATCTACGAATAATTTATCTCCCAATGTCGCGTGAAATGACAATAGCTTCTAAAATAATACCTACGCTAAATATTTAATAATTGCTTATATATAAGGTAAATGTAAATGTTTTTATTTTCCACTGCACTAAGAATAATAATGAATTAAGTTAAAAAGCAATTAAAAGCTGCCAACAACTGTAATTGAAAGGAACCGCGCAAGGAACTTTAATTGAAAGAAATTTCCTTCCTTGCAATAATAATTAGATCGATGCAAACCTATATGGAGAAAAAGAAGAAACTACTCCTCCGCGCCACGAGTAATAATTTTCCCCGGCGTCCGCTCATAAATCATGCTAAGCCCCTCGACGTCTATATATGTATTATTTTACACACTGCCACGAAGAGCAAGGAACTCGGCTGAAAAATTCATCACGTGCGAAAGAATCCCGCTCGCTTATAATCCGATTATTCTCTGGGGAGACAATGAGAAATCGCCATTAGCAGCTCACGCTCGCATATATTAATCAAACGCGCATTAATGCGGACGCCCATGCCATCGCGCCTCGTTATACCGCTCGCGCACCAATTATGATCAGCGGAATTTAATAGTCGTACGCGAGTGGTCCAAATAAATTCCATAGGCTCGGGTGAAAAAAGACCAACGACATCAGAGGATCGTTGACGCCATGAGGCTAATTAATTCGGATATTTCTTCCGCTTTGTTGGGCTTTTCGACCGTACAATTATCGCTCGAGGAGTGAAAATAACGCCGCGGGGGTGGTATTAATTTTAATTGGGGTCGCTGCAGAACGGTAGCGGGTCGATCGAGATTAATTCATTTCGCGAGAACAAGCAGAGCGTTTAATGAAAGGGCGTTTTGTGAAAAGGGATTCGCGAGAGCTGGTAAAATTTGCATTCGAAATTTCTTTTTTTATTTTGCGTTCATAAGTGAGCACTGAATCCGTGTTATTGTTGGGCGGTAAAATTTTATGATAAGAATTCATTTTAGGTGTGTATCATATTTGATGATTAAAAAATTTTAGACCAAGAATATACAAATAAAACGTCGTAACTCTGTTCATGAAAGGAGCAACAAACCGGACACCGTGGCGGTTAAACTCGCGTGCGCAAAAAATACACCTGGTATATATCCACTTTGGCTTCTCGCTTTTGGCTCGGTAATCGGGATTTACTGCCGGGACTTGACCCGGTAATAATAGCTGGCTTTACGGCGTCGAAACGCGCGCGCGCTCGCACGCGTAGGTATCTCTCTGAAATTTTTCGCGCTAAGTGGGATTACGCTATATATATGCGCACCTTTAACGGAGCTTTTTATCTCATCTCCAGTTCTCTAATCCCGCCTGCCTTTTTTAGACAAGTCGTTAAAAATGTCAAGTTATCCGTACACCAACGCTGTGAAAATGGCGCCTAATATTTTCAAACATACACATTAAAACGTCTCTGCACAAATTGCCACTATTCTGTGACTCCGAGAGGACAATCGTCAAAAAAACTGAACTTCCAGCTAGCCGCATTTTCAAACCTCCATTGACTTGCAAATTGCCAACACCAACGAAGTTCTATTGCTTCTCGCTGCTTGCCGCACGTATATTCCGCGAGAGAAAAAGGAACCATGAGAATGCGCAGAGCTCGAAAGAAGTCTCGCACATACATATATACGTACTCACCAGCTGCGCAAAATCGAATGCTCGACCGAAGAATCAAACTCGATAAGGTACGAAATACGATTTTTGCTGCGATGAAAGACGTCATTGTGCGCCCAGTGTAGAGAAGCGAGGAATACGAAGGTGTGTGTAGAGGGGAACGGAAGTGCTGCTCTCTTGACTATAAACATCTTCCTCGGCACAGCCTCTTGGAATTTTTTACTTCTGTGCTACTCACAGTAAAGGATCTTGTGCGGAAACTATCAACGACACTGAGGTATTTGAGAAGTGAATCTCTTCGAGTTTCACCATGACTTCGTCGAGTTGCTGGAAGTACTTCAAGGTGTAGCGTGACTTGACATATCCCTTTGATCCCAGAGGATCGTTATAGTTTAGTACGTATCTCTGACAGTAAAGTCCCTTAAAATGAAATTCTCTCAGCCCTTATACCTTTACGATAGGTTAGTTTATTTCAGAAAATAAGATTATTTCGAAAGTAATTCGATTCACAAGGGTGTATGAAAAAAGAATTTAAAGAATGTAACAATTAATAACAGTAATCATAAAAGTTTCATTTTTCTGATTTGTGATACCATCGCAAATGTAGCATGCAAATATATAAATATTTAAATTCTATTTTCGCTTTCAATTATACAAATATTGTCCACTTAGTAAAAAAAAAGTTATTTATAGTTTTTAGCATATATAAAATGATTAATCTGCATCTATAAATTAGTATGTTCTCTAAGTAACATACGAACAGTAATTTCATCCTGCCATCATAGTCCAATTACATCTGTCAGAAAAACGGAGTGCATAGGCAACCCCATGACGTCACCCCACTTAATCAAAGCTATGCCCGAACCTAACCGACTAATTCAGTCCCCGACACACAGCGAACTGGCAAATTCTACGTCAAGCACTTCAGCATGCGGCTGTATATAGCGGTAGCACACAATCTCGCCTCTTGGAGCGAGCTACGCGCGTGGACGTGGAAGTAAGAGAGAAGCGGCAGATCGTCGCACGCGATATACGCCGGAGGCGAGGAGGCTATGTGAAAAGGGGCGCCGGGAAAAGGTGAAACGCTAACGCGGACGATTCTCTCTCACTCTCGTTCTCGGTCTTTCTCGGTTGTACAGCGCAAGTGTCTGAGCCTCCGTGGCTTTAGGATAATCCGAATTTCCAGCGGAACTTGAGTTTGAAGAAGTGCTCGTGCTTGAAATCGTTTTACTTCTCGTTGCTTTTTTAGATTAAATTATGCCCCATTAATGTTGCATCATGATATAATCAAGTTCTGTTGATAAAAATTTAATCCTTTACGGAGCAATGTAGATTGTAAAAGTAAAGTAATCTAAGTTTATAACTTACTCGAATATATATTCAAGAGAGGATGTATATTATAAACGTATCTTTATTTAGATATACATGCGCAAAAGTAATTTAAAAACTTATATTTTATGTTAAATAAATGTATTACCGTTTTTTTATATATTATCTATCATAATAAAAATAAAATGTTCGACATATTAGAACTTTCCACAAAATCGTGAAAATTCCTTTCAAAATTTCCTTAGTTTATTTATCTTTTTTACTGTATTATTCGACTAACTTCTTTATGTTTAATAATAATATTCAACGGGTAAATTTATTTTTAGAATTTCAGTTTTAAAACAGATAATTTTGTTATTTAAACTATAAATATAACTGTTTTCATCCCCTTTAAAAAAGTTATTTTGTCGTATCAATATCAATCAACTAACTGTTAGAAATGCGAAAGTCGACTGAAACTGCTTCATCAAACATGAGAGGAAGATGAAAGAAACTTCGTTACGGTACAATTAAACTGTTACAGCAGGGAGAAAAGGTAATTGTACGCGCGTTTGCAAACGAATTCATAAAAACGTGGCTGAAAATACCTGGAGGGTCGGGCGGAATTTTGTTGTTGGAATTCGGAGAGAAAATCTCGTTACTAGTGAGAAGTACTTGTTAATGGTATTATGGCAAATACAATTTCTCGAATGGAAGTTAAAATTGAGAGAGGAAAATGGAAATGAAAAATTTTTCCCCTCTATTTAATTGTTGACTTGCGCATGTGTACACTCTCTGTTTGCAAACTTCAGTACGTGGTTTTTTTACTCGCAATTCGTACATTCGACTCAATAAACCATGCGATGAACGGCAGGGTATGAAAATAAAGTTAAAAACAACACAAGCAATATGAGCAAAGGCAGTAATAGTAATTATGATTATTCGTGGAGAGATTATTTCGAATCTTGACATCATTCAAGAATTTAATTTGGGGAGTTGTTAAAGATTTGTTGTTTTTTGAATCGTAAAAATTGCTATTGCGATAGATTTTACATTGATATACCCATAACATTATTATCAATCCGACTTAAAATTAATAAAAATATATGTTCGTAAGTATAATACTTTCTAAAAAGAGTATTATATTGTTGCTAAAAATTTCATTCAGGCACTGAACAAAGACAAAGTAATGCTGCATCCAGCTGCCCTTCGAATTTTCAAAGAGATGCATCAAAGGAGATGTCCATGCAAAGGGTATTCTATCAAAGGGTTTGAAACACTTTACCTCAGTATCGATAATCATGCGTTCACTTAGTGTCTATTCTTTTTTTTTAGGTTTCCTAATTTGTTATATTTATTGTTAAAGGTGATATTTAAAAATATTGATAGTAATCGTTATTATTCAACTATATAATACTAATTGTTTAATGATACATACATAATTAGTTATTGAATTTTTTTATTCTAACGTTTTATATCAAATAATCATTTTCTAAATATGGCTTTGAACTTAAGAATGCCATTATTACCTTATGCGGTTTTATAAAATACCCACAAATTTTTATTACTAATCCAATCTTGTTTATGTCTTAAGAAATAACTCAGAAATACTTTCCTTTTCAGGGTAACAGAGCAAAAGATTCAGAGAGGATCTTGTTAATCTCACATTACATTTAATAAATGTATACAATATATACGTATAATCTAAATGTCAAACAATGATGGACAACCATTTTTCTCACAATGTATGTAACAGAAAATGTATTTTAGAGGGGAAAAGTTTAGCGAATGTATCTTGACATTTCAGATGCTAATGGAACGCGTACATATTGCTGTCAAGCTATATAAAACGAGGTACTACAGGTCAACCGCAAAAATAGTTCATCGATTGTTTCCAAGAGATTTAATTTTTTAACTCGTGTTACCAAGAGTACGAGTTCGTTGAAGCGGAAAAAATACTTTGATGGGTCCATTGGTAGCCGAGTTTTCTATATGTACATAAAAATCCACGCTGTTACTCCACCAAACTAAACTAAAAAAATAAATATATTTTTGAAGAATTTTAAAATTTCCTTCTTATAAATTTAAATTAATTTTTGCACAATTCTACCAAAGTAGCAATATTCAGTGTTTTATAAAAGCAGTATATCCTACTAAACTCATTCTACTTCAGGAACAACTAAATCTGTTGAAAAGACCAACGACCCGCTAACCGTGCCACTCTCTATCAAACTCGCATTACCTGCCCGATATCCTCTCGTGTTTGTTCTTCCGCATAAAAATCACCAGCGCGAAGTTCTTATATATCCAGCGAGTGTGCGCGCGTGATGACGCATGCAGCGGAAACATCCATTCGGAGTGTATTTGCCATAGCCTCGCTCTCGCGCGAGTGCGTGCGTGCGCGAAAATATCAGCGCGGAATATCCAGCCCACGACAGCGGGCGCACGTTTTCATTGTGCCCCAGGAATTAATTTTGTACATATACGCGCGCCCTCTGCGCGTTTTGTTTGCCCGACGTGTGCGGTGTGCGCGCGAAATGTGTATATATATATATGCGCGAACGTGCATGTGAAGAGTTATAGGCGGCGATGGATCAGTGTAAATATGCCGAGATATCTTTGTTTGAAATTCGAATTGAAACGAAATTCGGAAATTTTTTCTGCAATACAGCGTGGCCGAAAATACATTAATTATTTTTTTCATGTTGACCTATTTTTCGAAATTTTCCATTTGATTTATTTTTACCTTTTTCATGTATTTGATTAATTATACGATACTCGTAGACAGAGGCTGTTTTTTATTCAAATATTTTTCGAATTTGAAGTAAAATATTTTGTTTAAATATGGCTAAAAGGCTGTATTTCGAACCAGCATGAATTCCGAGAATTAAATTTACAAAATATTTTAGAAATGAATACGACTAAAAGAAAAGTCATATTACAAAATTCTAGCATGTACGCATCCTCAAATCAATACAGCTACAGACATATTATAGAACAATACTGTAATTCTAGAATTATTAGATTTTATTAAGAGTAATAATATTTATAATATATTAATGACATGATTTACGTAAATTTTTATAAAATCAATAATTAATATGCTATTAATTTCAAGCGACAGGTAATTAAAATATTTATGCTCTTATTACATAAACCAAATTTGACTGTTATCTTTTTGTATTAAAAAATATTATCGTAGGTATTGAATTTAATACTTATTCAAATAAAATTTGAAGAATAAATGTGGTACCTCACATACTGTACTTTTGCGATTGAAAAGTGAAAGTAGAGACATCTTTTGAAAGTAAATTAAAGAGTCATTGAGGATGAGAAAATGAAGCTGTTTAGAACGGAGGTTTTGACGCGGATACTTAACTTGTAAGTTTTAAGTATATGATATATTCATGCCCAATGTATGAACTAGTAGTATACGTAGACGTAAGAGACTAAGGCATGCGAACACACAGAATAATTAATTTTGTTGTTACCTAATTCCATGAATTATAATATACATATATACATTCATCTTATTCTAAATAGATAATGTCTGCTTAACTTGTTCACCCTTACCTCACTCTATATTAACACATAAGCATCAACTATATAGCCAAGTAAAATCCCCTTCACAAGAACACTGCGTGAAAACAGCCGATCACTTTCTTCCCGAAAACGAGAGCGCGTCCTCTAATAGCGAGAGTGAAAATACGGTCGGCGAAAAACAAAAGCGAAAACTGAAAGCTTAGCCGGGCACTTGCAAGGTGCCTTTGTGTAATTATTACATTGACGAGTGCCGAGCGTGCGAAACGCGCGTCATTGTGATGCCGCGAGTATTATACGGAGGCAAGCTTGTTTTCCGTGCTCACGCGCAATGACATCGGTTGTAGGAATATGTACTGCTGTATAGCGGCACACGGTTCGCCTCGTGCCTGCTGAATATACCGCGGGGAAGAGAATGGTTTTAGGTGTAATCGAGAGGTGTTTACGTATGTGTGTGAGGTTGCGCGCCGGTGCGTGGTAGGTACTACGTGTAGTAGAGTTGTGATGTGATTATTTACCGTTCATTTACATGTTAATAGTTTTAATTAATTAATTAATTAATAAAATGTTTGTATAGATTTTGAACGAATTATATATAGAAATTTATAATATATGTGTAACAGACGTGTATAGATATAGCATAGAAAAGCACATGCAAGAAAAGTGTTTTCAAGATACGCAAGCGGCGAACTGTGTAAGCGTGCGTGAATATCTGTATCTACTTCTGAAATTGCCTATTTTCACGCAATTTAATTCGATCCAGATTAGCAGGCAAATTTACATCTTTATTTACATGCAAATTCGTGAATTTTACATATATACTTTCGATCGCACAAACGAAAGCTTACTATAAATAACACAATTCCACGATTAGATTATACATTTAAATATAGCTTTTATTATTCTCTATCTCCCTTCGACCGCCCAATAACGCGAGGACTCCCAATAATCCACCTCTATTTATCTCTAATTGCTCGAGCGCCCGATTAACGCGCAATATATAACACCACCTCTCTCACATGAGTCGCACATCAATTGTAAACCCGAGGAAAGTAATTCGGATGTGGCCAATTATCTCACCTTATCGATTGACATCTCCATACTGTTCTCCTGGCGCGTTCTGACGCTTCTATTTTTTTTCTCACTCGCGGACCCTTGCGCAACAGAGCGCGCACACACACGCGTACATATATGTATACTTACCGCAATTCCATCTCCTAAACACCCGAAATATCGCGCAATATAATAATTCTAGATCCTCGTCGATTCCTTTATATTGCGGCGCGCTTCCTCCGCGGCCGCGTGTGAATTATGCAGGCGCGGAGTTAAGAAATTCGGGACACATTGCGCGCGCTCGCAGTGGGCGCACGAGAGGGAAGGATGTGACTATACGCGTTGCCGCCGTTTTTGCATAATTTGGCCAGTTTTGCAACGGCGCACGCGACGCTCATGCGCGAGTTTTTTTTTTCGGTGGGTTCGCTGACCTTTCAATTGTTTTATAAAGTACACACGATGAGGTGCAAGGGGCTAATTAAATGAGAAGGCTTTTTTTTAATAACAAGCGAGTTATTGTGGATTTTATGGATAAACAAACGTGATTATTTTTTGACAAAATAATGGTGCTGCTGTCGCAGCAAAATGTATTTTATATTCCGGAAATAATGTTACTTATTCGTCTGACAAATATTAAAATTTCTGTTGATAATTCACGAATTCGCGGAAAATTAAATATACAAAAACCTTCCAAAATACTCGAATTATAAAAATTCTGACATTTCTCGAAATTAAGTTAAAAAATTATGTTAAATATTGAGCGTCAAAGATATTCTTGTAATAATTGGAAGAAATGTCCTAAATACATTATTTTTCACTAAATTGTTTTGACACCTTGTGATATTATACATCTATATAGAAGGTAGAACTATAATTAACTCTTTAAGGAGCGTACAACAGCTAAAAACTAGAATCGCGAAAACGACGTTTTAATCGCTCCATTCTAACCAAAAGAGCGAGGTCGAAAAATCGGGCGTGCGAGGAAGCGGCAATTTTGCAAATTGAACGAGTACGCACCCTCTTTACATGTAACAAAATCTTTCAGACGTGAATTCAAAGGGCACGCTCTATTGTTTATTTATTTCGTATTCGGGTTTACGTATACATCATCCTATGCGTTCATGTATCTGCATGAACAGTTTCGTTATTTCGAAAAGCTATTGTGTGCTCGCGAGCTGCTGCTGGATTAAAACAATATAACGAATTTGCTTTTACATTGTATAATAAAATTTTATGATGGCATTTCGAGATTGTATTATCATCACATTGTTAGTTTCGTGTAATTAATTTTAGTACGAAAATGCAAAATAATTATGCCAAAGTAATATCGTGACCTAAAATTAGTAGGATAAAGCAACCTTATTAATTAATAAATTTTATAATATTTTATAATATCATTATGAAATATTGAATTTTTGCTTTTGCTCATTGTATCAAATACGAATAAATACTACTTGTAAGATTATAGAAACAGTATTTTTAAACTATACAAATACTCACAATTTTTACGCATAATATTATAATTTTATACAAGTTGTGAAATAATACATGTAGGATATATAAGAGATTTATTTGGGAGATATAAAATCTTTTATGTTCCTGCCTTGAAACAGTTGCGCGGGTGCACTGCAGGTGTTACGCGAACCAAATCATTTCACGTGCAAGTCAGCCCTTTGTACGTGATTTGTAGATACAAGCGGATCATACCACGAGATAAATCATTTCGAACGTTATTTGTAAAAATTGAATAGTTAACGAAATACAGGTTTCAACTATGTTTATTTAATCTCCTAAATTGTTGCAATCTTTCAATTTCTCCGTTTTAATCTCAATTTAAACCGATTCCATTGATTAAACTGAATTTTAGGAGAATTTCCTATGCCTATTTATCAAAATAATTAAATTATTTAATAAAATACAACAAAAATTATAAAGTATAAAAAATTTATTTAAAACTCAATCTAGATAAAAGAAAACTTTATATCCATATTTACAATCACACAACTCATCAGAAGAATTTTTATTTTCTAATGAGAACAATAATCAAATGCAAAACTAAACACCCAAGACCGAAAGCCGAAACCAGCAACAACACCTTTCGCCCGACAGTCAGCACCTCAGCCTCACCTCCGATTTGCATACACGCGACCACTTCACAAGTGCCTGCGAGTTCAAAGTTTCCATTTTCCAGCTCGCCGAGTCGCGCGTCGGAAATGATGAAGCACGACGTCGAGTCGCCCGCGCGCCGCGTCCGGCTGACGGATCGCGGAATTATACTACTGGCGCGCGCAAGGAAGAGAGAGAGAGAGAGAGCGAAAGATAAGATCGCACCTCGCGGCCGCCGGCGAATTAATTCCGCGGGGAGGCGAAATTGTTTAACACGGTGACGGTATGGAGTTTTCTTTTGGGATAGTATACGTAAGTTGGGAGCGGGTGTCGGAGGTGGGGTTGAGAAACGAGTTTGAGGTACGAATTTAGTTGGTTTCTTTATAAGGAGCAGTTTTGTTTATTTGGATGGAGGAAGGTTAATAAAATGAGGTTTCTTAAGAATACAGAAAAATACAAGATATGTTATAGGATAGAAATATTGTATTAAAATGTTTGGTATGAATTGTAATGTATTATACTGTTTTGTCTATTTATAGATATTATTTTTCGATATTATGTTTCGACTTTTGAAAATTAAAAATATATTCAATGGAATGAAAAGTGTACAAATATACGTTTGTTAAAAAGAATAGCAAAAGTTTTCAATGCACTAATTGCCATTTCTCTTTTTCATTTTAGTTTTCTATAACTATTGTAACAATTATATACGTGTGCAACTGTTTTAGTTTGAAAAATAAGTTAAAGGGCTTTTGTAGCCCGTTTAATATTGAAATAAATATTGAAATAAATTGTTTGGAATACACAATAGGCATTGTAACGATTAAATTGAAATTCTGTGGAAACAGTGCGTGTAGTATATATTTTAAATCATAACCATTACTTTAAAAAATAATTTTAGCAAGCGAAAAAGACAATGCATTTTTACAATGTAAAATAGTATATGTTCGCCATTACAGTATACCGTTCCAGTATACCATTCCAGTATTCCAGGCAAAACGGTATGCCCCTGGACAAAAAGCAATACTGATATGTCTTTATCTAAACCAACATTGTTTATAGATAAAAATTCTTATTTTTCAAAAAAACATTAATTTATTCATGAATAAAATAGCGACAAAGAATCAATGAAATAATCTGAATTTTTTGTCGTTCGTTAGAATTATACTAAAGTAATAAAATTTGTGCTAATTTTATGGTACTCGAGCATTATGAATTGATGCTAGAATTATATTTATAATAAATACAATAAATAAAATATTCCTTTTTATCCAAGTAATTTTTCAAGGATTTAAAACTTTATCAAATCTTTTCATTTGCGGAAAAACGTTATTTTATAATTTTTTTAAGACCCAAGTCTATACATCGTGTCTGTGATGGTAACACAATGACATTCTTTTTTTTTCAATTTGGATTTTGATGTCATTTTTGGAATATTTTTTTCCTCGAGTTTCCCCTATATTTTCACTATTCTATAAAGCAAACTTTAGTACTTAAAAATAGTACATTATGTATCGATTTTTCTCCTGAGTTACATATAGTACTTTATTCCCATCTCAACTGTGGCCACTTTTAATATTAAGTGTATTATTTATTGATATGTGGCTGTTTATATGGATTTAATTTCCCTCTTTTTGCAAGAAATATGGTCATATTTCTCTCTTTTTACGGGAAATAAGGTATTTTTGTCTCTTTTGCGGGAAATATCGTCATATTTCCCGCCCACGTTAAATTTGTTGAACGAGGGAAACAAATCTAACTTTTGTCCCGCTTTTGCGGGAAAAAAGTGGCCATATTTGTTGAGATGGGAATAAAGTAAATATTACTACTGAAATGTAGATATTTAGGTGACTTCATATATATAACTTCATATCGCAATTTAATTTCGTGAGTGTATAATGGCAAACATTATTTTCACCGCATTTTATAGTTAACTCGATTTCCATTGTAATTTCTCAATTATTATTTCATCGTGAACTTTATTACTCATGCACATTTACAACTGAAATCTATCATAAGAGAATGAAAGAAGAGTACTATTTTTTGCTGCCAACAGATAAAAAAAACCTCTAATCTAAAGCAAAAAAAAACCATCGGAAATTTCATGTCCCGCGCAAAAACGACCGAAAACATTAATTTTCCCGACCGCGATGGATCACCACAACAACCGACGATAATTCAACTCACCGAAGAAAAAAACACACACAACAACATTGCCCAAGCGACCGAGATAAAAAGAAAAAGGAGCAGCAGCAGCAACTTACTCCCCCACCTCAGCAATGCATCCCGGCGACCTTCGTCTGAAAAAAACGCAGTCACGACAGGCCGAAAAGCATGAGCGACGCGCGCGCGGGCCGCTCGTCTCTGACGTTCCAGTTATCCGACGCGCACAGCAGCTCCATTCTCTGCTCCTCCAGCGCGCGATGTATCGCTCTTTCTCACGCCCCCCCTAATTATAGCATCTAATTATATGGCGTCGTTACGCGGGCGCGTTTCTTCTACGCGAGCGCGAGTCTCCTCTCTCTTTCGCGGCACGCGTGCGTGCGTTCCTGGGCTGCAGAGCTCGACTTCTTGTGCGCGTTGCGCGAGTGCGCGAGAGGTGTAAATGGCAGAGAGTGAGAGTGTTAAAGTTCGACCGGTTTCCGAACGCTCGCGCTTGCGTCTGTAAGTGTTCGGAAGGTTGTCGCGTTCTTTAGTGCCAAGGATTAGCTTGTCGAGGGTGATTTATTGGATGTTTTTATATTTTCGTTGACTTAATTTAAAATGAAATCCCTTTGTAACTGATGATATTCCTTAATATATTTGTATGTAATCGAATTTTCACGTAATGTGGAAAATGTAGTTAATTGAACATCAATCGTATTTACGTCGAAGTACATGCTCGTAACTTTTCATTTTGTGTTTGTTAATCCGTAATGAATGTTGCTTTCAATTAGCAATATTAACCCATATTAACTGTAAATATTGTATTTATCATGAAAGTATTTTTTATTTTAATAATTAAATAAATATTTGCATTTAATATATTACTTTATTACGAAAAATGCATTTTAAAATGTTTATAACAGCTTTTTAAAACTACGAGTAATAAAGCTTTAATATATTTTTAAAACAGCAAATTGAAATCGTATACCTCTTGCCTGGATTGATAAGTGTTAAATTAAGCAGTTACATCCATATAATAAAGCGTAAAAATTGTACAACACTTTTTAATATTGCATATTTGCCACCTTGCTAGAAATGCATCTATGTGAAATGGCCAAGAAGTTAGAAAATAGCTAGTAAAACTGGCTAATTAATCGCTATGATGAAACGATTTTTTGACCATTATTTGCCCATTTCTTAGATTGACGTCACAACAAAATATTCGTATGATTTTTACTACTAATTTTATCTTTGATAAAAGATCATTAAAGTGCATCTGATGGCTTATCAAAATATAACTAAATAACACTAACTAAAAACTTATTTGCTGTACTCCTTTTATGAATAATTCATCAAAACTTTTATTTCTTCATCTGATTCTGTCTCTCTCACTCCTTGTCATAACAACAAGCCTTCTATTAGCCATTTCCAGACTAAGAAAACTGATCAGTTTTAATATCTTTAAAATACTCAAGAACAAGCTTGTGATTGTCTTCGAAAAATTAATTCTATTTTTCATTTTATAGCAAGTTTCTAATATAAATGGTCAGTTATTAGTTATAAAATGTTTTGGATTTCCACCAGGGAATTGTTACCACAATTTTATAGTGTCAATTTCAGTTGTATATAAGCAGTCGATGTGGAATCAAAAGAATAGTGTAGTTTATGTTTTTTTCACAGGCTCTTCTAGGGATACTGAATAATTAAGGCTAAAATATTTAGTGAACTCAACCCGAGTGACAGATTAAAGCTCATTTAAAAACAGTGAAAGGTTGCCTTTTTGTTCGTCATAACTTACTTCCAATTGTATTCAAATATTTCAGGTAATACAATTTCATTTATAGTTTCATTTGATTATTCGTCTTTCTATTGTCTTACATTTGTTGAAATTCCAAATATGTTGTATTTCTAATTGCATTATGGAACCTAAAAAATTAATCACGCATATTCCGTAATCTTAATACAATTTTTTTTAAATTGATTAATTGAACTCCACAAAAAAACAAATATTAAAAATTTATCTTTTCCAGTATTAATGTAAGTAAGAAAAGTATTTTGTTAGCAGTGTTTCTTAGAAGAGAAAAGTATATAAATGATTAAAGATCAATGATTTTTGTCAGGTTATTTAATAATAATTGAATAAATCGACGGCTGAGGGGAACATCATACCATCTCGGCGCGACGCTGAAGAAGATGCCATCTCGCCACGATAATGATGAAGATGCCATCGAGATTCAACGATTCTCATCTCAAATTAAAGTAGAAGATAAGAGCTTTAATTGGATATGAGAATCGTTGAAATCCGTGGATTCTGTGCAAAGTTACGTGCATTTGAAAAGTGCGAAAAATGAGTCGCCCCGAGATGGCATCTTGTTCATCTTCGCGTCTAGATGGCATCTTCTTCAGCGTTCGCGTCAAGATGGCATGATGTTTCCCTCAGCCGTCGAAATATTACTGCTCGCGTTAAAATTTCTCTATCGAAAATGGACAGGAGCTTAATAAGTAGCTAATTTCTGGATGGTGATGAAATTGTCATATTGTCTATTTAATGCAGTTTGTATTACACGCCTCTTCCTCAAGATCAACTTGTAGTTTCATCCAGAAAAAAAATGGAGATAACATAACCTTAAAATATTTTTACTAAATTTTCTCTGTAATTTGATCATGTATTTAAAAACAAATATTCAAAAAAGATAGATAATGAAAATGTAAACACAAATTATTGGTATTTAATTCGTTCATAGTACTGCTTCAAGGGATACAAACGAAAGCAATGATATTTCCGTTTGATTTTGTCTTTCTCACTCCTTGCCATAATAATAGCAAGCCTATTACTAGCCATTTCCTAACTCTAA
>JAPYZO010001478.1:0-33007 GCA_030522905.1 Torymus flavipes
TCTACATTTAGTTCATTTGATAGTTAAATAAAAATTGTCACTTACCTGTATATAAGAAAAGACTTATAGGTTTACAGGACTATTCAGTTGAATTAATTAGTATTGGCAGCACCGTGTATTTTAAAGTTTTTACTAGCGTTAATTTGGCGCGCTCCGCGCGCCCTCTTTGCTGTTTCTCGCTTTCTTTCGATAAACTCGCTCGTTTCGAGATCGATTCGAGAGACCTCGCAAAAACGCTCGAAAACCGAACGAATACCGATCGATTAATTTATATTAAGGACTTACATATGCTTTAATTTATTCTTATCTTATCAAGCACAAGCAATGCGTAAGTAGAAAGTTATTTTATCAATATTTAATAATCATGAATTCCAAAAGTTTTGGAAATTGGATATGTGAAAAAGTGTTAGGCTCAGGTGGGTTTGGTCAAGTAGAATTATGGAAGGAAAAGTATACAAGCAAAAGAATTGGTATGTAAAATATTATAAAATTTACTACTTATATGTACTTGAACTTTAATAAAATGTTTCTCTTTTATATGTTTCATTTCATAACGTTTATAGCAATAAAGAAATGTATGTTACCAAAAAATACTATTACACCACGACAAGTGGAGAGATGGCGACAAGAAATAGAAAATATGAAAAATTTCCAGCATCCAAATATTGTGAAATCAGAGATAGTCCCTAAGGAAATGATTTTTGATTCACCAGTATTGTGTATGGAGTTTTGCAATGAAGGTGATTTACGAAAGGTACTATAAAATTTAGAACAATAATGTATTAAATTTTGTTCATTTATTTCAAAGGAATAAATGGTTAAACTTAATTTAAATTAATTTATTATAGATTACTTTTTAAGCATTTGTCAATTAATAGTTTATATTATTTTATTATCCCAGTTTAATTATTAATTTTTTGCAAACCATATATAATACAAAATCTGACATAAAATTCAGATGATTTTCTACTTGTATAATTTGATCAATAGGTTTTAAATCAACCAGAAAACACATGTGGTCTTGTACAAAATGAAGTATTATCAGTTATGAAAGATGTTTCATCAGCATTGATGTATTTGCACCATAATAATATAACACATAGAGATATTAAGCCAGAAAATATTGTACTTCATAAAAAGCATGGAATGGTAAGATACTTATAGGCAAATATAAAATAAGTTTCAAAAATATTCTATATTTTTACCTTTACTTGTTTAGATAATTTACAAGTTGATAGATCTTGGATATGCAAAAGAGCTTGGAAGCCTTACTACAACTGCTTCTCTTGTAGGAACTTTTAATTATGTGGCACCTGAACTTTTTTGGAAGAAAAAATATACATGTTCAGTAGATTTTTGGAGCTTGGGGATATTATTTTTTGAAGTTTTAACTGGATACAAACCGTTTATCCCATATCAAGAAAACTTGAAGAGCTGGTGATATAAACAATAAAATTAAAATACTCTTTTTGAATTTTGAGTAATATAATAATTTTATATTTTTTTAGGATAACTAACATGCAAAAGAAAAACTATGAAGAAATTTGTGCAAAAGAAATTAACGAAGGAATAACATTTTATGATCATATTATATATCCACATGATTTATCGAAGTAAAAATCATTTGTTATCAAATCAAATAGTTTAAAAAAGTTTATAAGTTTCAAATTTGAATTTTACAGGAATACTTCAGACAGTATGATAGACTGGTTTCGACTTGCTTTACAGTGGGATCCAAGACAGAGAGGAAAGAGACCACAATCTGATGAAGTTGTTATTTTTTCTTTATTAAAAGAAATTTTTCCACGTCAGGTATGTATCTGAAAAATTAAAATTCATACAAAATACTTAGGAAATTGAATACAATCTTATAAACGTAGTAATAATTGTAATCTAAAAAAAAAATTTTAATTTCTATTTGTGGCAGGCTATTTATGTATTTTCAGTATCTTTATATAGAATCGATCATTATGACATCACTAGCAGTACTACTCTAGCTCAATTGCAACAGTGGATAGAAGAGAAAACATCCGTTATTATCAATGAACAACTGATTACAGATACTAAAGGAAATATATTTAATAAAAACAAAAGTTCTGAACATTTGATATCAGAAATAATTCCTAATTCAATATTATATGTGTACAAAAATGAATACTTTGAAGTAAAAGAATTTGACAATAGTTACAAATTACCAGAAATTCTTAATATAATGCTTGTTCATCCAACAGCAATTAATGATCGATCACTATTAAGACAATGTTATACTACTCTTATATATATTATGAGACAAGAAGTTATATTATTCCAACATTTTACATTTGCTTTAGGAATAAAATTGTAAGTTAGAACTTCTATGAGTTTGATATATCAGCATATTTATGAGTTTTGTATTTAAATAAATTATTTTTTTCCATAATTTTATTTTAGAGACATTCTTAATGAACAATTAAATATTTTGAGTGGAAAAATTTGTGAAAGTTTACCTAACACTAAATTACTCTTGAATGAAGTAGAACATGCATTAATAGTAATTCAATCAAAAATAGTATCGAATGAAAAAATAAATCAATTAGAAAATTTGTGTCATAAAATAAAAGCCTTGTATAGCACTCTCAATAATTTAAAGAATGAAGCAGAAAAAATTCAACAAATTAGTTATCAAATAAAAGACTTCTTCGACAAAGAAAATTTATTAAAAAATATGCAAAAATATTCACAACTGTAAGCCATTTTCGGTATATTAATGAAAGAATAAATAGGTTTAATTTTTTATTAACTAATTTATTAATCATTTTTTATTGTTTATTTGTAGTTATGAAGAGTTCTTATGTATATTTCGTACATTTGAAAATCAAAGAATACATACTTCTGAGCAAGTAAACAAGCATGTGAATAATATAACATGTATTTTTATTCAATTTGAAGAACAAAAAGCAATGCAGTTTCAAGATCAGGAAATGCTTAAAATTATAAGGTAATAATTTTAATAGATACCTAATATTAAAAATAGTAGATGAATACTTCAAAATATTATATTAATATTCACAGGCAATTTACACATTTTGAAAAGAAATTGCACCTTCATGTAGAAGTTCTAAATTCGTGCATGAAGCTAATTCCATTCTATAAACATAAATTTACTGAAATATTTAATATGGACAATCTATGTATGAATATTCAACCACCTTATCAAGTTTCTAATATTGCATCCAGCCTAGTTACAAGCGAGGATAGTGAAATTAAAGACAACATTGTTTTACGTACCTTGTAAGTTAAACTTAATTTCTACATAAAGATTTTTACTAAAATTATACGTATTTCAATAAATATTTAAGTACCTTATTTTTAGATTTGACAAATACCTACAAGATATGCAAGACAGTTTTACAGAATCTGAAAGGAATTTCATGTAAAAAAAAAAAAAAAAAACAAAAAAAAAAATGTTAATTGCCCGAAATTCTTTTAAAAATTGTTAATCTTAATATTTTTATATGAGAATTTCTAATATAAGAGTGATGGAACTTTTGTGATACCATATTGTTATAAAAATATTTTATATCATTTACATAATATATCTTTTACAAGCATTGTTACTAATAAAATTTTTGCTAGAAAACTTACTTTATATTCAATTTTTTCTTGGTATATAGTGTCTCACTCCCCATTTTATATTAGCTTGTTCATCCGTTTTTACAAAAGAATATACAGGCCCATTAAAATCAGCATTAACTAACCTCGTTTTCCAATCAGTTTTAGATGCTAAGACATAATATTAAAATTAAATTATTAAAATTAAAAGTTGTATCGTTTACGTTTTGCAATTTTATATTGCTCTTACTTTTCGAAACTTTGATAAAAAATATGAATGTGAAAATAATCACTAACAATGTTAATAATTTCATTGCAATTGCAGTATGCTTAACTCTGCTTTCTAGTATGTACTGAAAGATTTCAAGTAAAATATTTTGACGGTTCTAAGCAGTAGAAGCACAAAAAACTTCACGCTTCATTTAACGTTAGAAAGCTACGTGTATCTTGTAACTTTCACTTTCAACAAAAATATTAGGTCATTTTTTAGATTATGGTAAAAATAGTTAAAAGAAAGAATATATATAACTGATAATTTCAAGTTAAAGTTTTTGATATAAGTACATATTAAAGGTAGTAAAAATGTTTTATTTGTTTAAATGCTATTTATGTATACATGGAAAGTAATAAAACTGCTGGAACAATCACAATAAATATAAATATTTAAAAGAAAGTTCAATACAAATAGGTAGTCAGTTAAAATAACAGTACAGAAAAATATAAAATGAAATAAATAAGTTTGATTAAAAGGAGTACTAGAAAAAATTTATTCTCATATTAATCAATATCAGATATTGTATACTTAAACATATAGACAATTCCATTTTTATTAAAAAGTTGTGCAGACATACTCTCCAAAAATTAATAATCATTTAACAATGTTAAAATAAATAGCATACTCTTTTACCCCGAGTACGTTATGCACACATCAACTATGTATACCATATATTTTCACATACAAAACACCCTTCCAGTCTATAGCATTTTTTCATTTTCTTCCTCCTATTTATTATCACTTAATAGTTCATTCATTGTCACTAATATCTTCATCAGTCGCGAACTCGGAATGTTCGTCGGCAGCATCAACATCCTCAGCTGTATCTTCATCAGACATTTCCCACTGCGGATGATCCGTTGGAACAGCTGGAGCCTCTTTTACGTCCAACTATTAAAAACATTAAATTTTTAATAATAAAAATAAAAAATAACATTGTTATGCAAAATTTTTAAACAATAGATTTTTTTCTATCTTCCTACAATGGTCAGTATATAAAAAAAAACACTAATTTTTAATTCATAGAACTGTGCGTATTTGTGCGCGCACGTACGTGCAGCGTGTGTATAGTTTTATCAGGTCTAATTAAATTCCTAAATTTAATTACAAAATTTTTGAAAGAACTTATTCAGTGCTATTACTCTTCAACTAATTTTATGGTATATAAATAAATGAATAATTAATCATAAAATAACATTTTTAAAGTAAAACGTAATGTAAATATAGATATAGGGAACCTCTAAATTAGTGTGAATCGAAAGAATTTATAAAATGTTACACATTTAAACAAAAATTGACTTTTATATATAAATAAGTTCTTAAGAACCAAACTTTCTTCATTTTTATTACAATATGTATAATGGAATTTTGCTTGCTCCATTTATTTGATTAAATTTTACTTATTGTTTTATTTTTCACTGCACTTCCCAAAATCAATTTTTGATACTTGTACAATACATACTAATAAACAACAACCTACTAACAAAAACGCATAACAAAATTCAAACATGATAAAAAAAATATTCCCCAGAAATATTTTCCAATAATGATTATTTATAACCAATAATGCATTTAATAATTAATAATCGTCTAAAAGCCCAAAATCATATCTCGTATTTTTTTTTCAATTGTATAAATAAATAACATATGCACTTAAGACAAGAGATTATATTTGTAAAGTTGATGGAATTCATCACTAGTAATACTCTACCTTGAGGTCATGAAGTTGGTCAAAGCCTAGGTAAGAATCGCTGCGCAAGCAGACGGTAAACGTGTAGACGTTCGGCCAAATAGGCGCGGTAAAGCGTAATTGTATTTCCTCAGTATCAACAAGTGAAGTAACATGCACTGGCGCCGTTAGAAGTGTCATACTCTTACGATCGCAAATGTAAACCCACCAATATTCATATTTTGTATCTGGGAAATGCGGACAGTGAACAAGGTGGGATGTGTTGCTACGACCATCAAGTACACGATCGCGCTTCGATAGTCTTTGTTGAAATTTGTTCCATTCAGTATCATCGTCTTCGAGAGCCTCCGGACTTCTAGGTTTCTTTCCAGCGTCATGCGAACTATCTTCATCATCGCTACTATCACTCTTATTACCTTCACTATCGCTTGTATCAGAACCTAGAAGTATATAGAATATGATATTTGTCTTTAAATTTTTAGTATTTAAATTATAGTCTTTGATATACAATATCTATAGTACAGTATAAATGAAAGTCTACTTTTTCATTGATTTTTTCCTTTCAATTTTTCATTGTAAATGTAATACTTGAATATCTTGATTATGATTACTAGGGTAACCAAATTGGAAAAATGTTAAGAAATTTTAATTAAATGTGATAAACCAAAATATTAAAACACTTTTGTAAATTCATTGGATTCTATTTTGTTAGAAAAAATCTAGCTTTCATAAAATGCATTCTATAAAAGCATCAGATATATTAAAAACTAATCCAAATAATCGACGTGGCATTACAATAGCGTATACAAAATACATAATTTTGAACAAAAGTTACCTATTCCCTAACAAATTTAGAAAGTGAGTGTCATGAGCTTTGGGTTGTATGAATACTATTATAAGTATGGTTAATTTTTTTTTGTAGATTGCATGAACAAATTTTCGTGTACAATAGTTGAATTTTCCGCGTACGTTTCGGAGGCCTTGTAGATAGACTTTTTATTTTAGATTTCTGTTACAGTTAATATACTAACCATTTATTTTATCTTTACTAATCTCTTTCTCTTCTTTCACAATATCTTTTTTTTCTTTTTTAGGTTTTGGCGATGCACTATTTTGCTGACTAGATACATCATTTTCTTTTTCATTGGGGTTTTGTACAGTAGCAGATTTTGGAACTGCTTTTTTGTTAGATCCTTTCTTGCTATGCGATTTCTTTTGAACTTTGCGCTGTTTCATCCACGCTGGCCTCTTAGCTGCAGCAGGCTTTTGCTCTTCCATTTCATCTTTTTCATCTTTTTCCTCTTCTACTTCAACCTTTGGTTCTTCAAACACAGTTTGTTCTTTAACAGTGTCATCCCCAAATAAATGTGACATATCTTTCCGCGTTAAAGTTACTGTTACCGTAACTATGGCGCCGGCCGTATACACGGTGGAATTTTCATCATCGATTACTGAAATAAACAGACCAATTATTTTCTTTTTTATAAACACATTTGAAAAATGATTATTCAAAGTTGTATTTAAAATATTGAATACTTTTTCTTTTTGTTCACTGTTTTTTGAAAGATTTTCGAAAGTTTTTGCTGCACCATTATGATTATTATATTACAATTAATTAATTAAGTATTATATTACAATTTTGAATATACATTCAGAAAACTTCCATATATCGTCGGATGGGAAGAAAATGATTTCATCTCAGTGAAGCATGTGAAAAGATTCTACTTCAAACAAGCGCGTAGGAAGGTTCCATCTCGCTGCTATCAGAGGTACGAGATACCACCTTCTTAGGCGCTCATCTAAAATAGGAGTATAGGACCTTTTCACGGACTTCGCTGAGATAGAACTTTCTTACGCGCTCGTCTCAAATAGAACCTTTTCACGCGATTCGCCGAAACAGAACCTTTTTCTTCTCACCCGATGATATATTTGGATGTGTACATTTGAAAACTCGAAATGTAAACAAAAAGTATAATTATAACATATACACTGATTTATATATGAGTGACTGATACCCACCGATAATAATTATTACGAATACATATTATTAATTATACTCAAAATTTAGAAAATAAAGTTTATATAAATTCATCATTATTGATTGTATACGTATATTTACTCCAAGAAAATATACTACTACTTCTACTTCCTACTACTTCTAAGGAAAATACATAAGCCATAATGACATCTAAGTATTAAAAAATCAAAAATCATCAATCGAAAAATCGCTATATAACAAAAGGAAATTTAATTAAAAAAAAAAGAAATATTTTCCTTAGATAAGTAACCAAACCCCGAAAGGAACAGTCCAGTTTGTCAAAATCGGTCTAATTGATCCCGAGTTCTGCTTCGAAGTATTAAAAAGTAGAAAAAGATAATATTAAAAATGAAAATTGTAATGGGAAAATTAAAAACTAGACGCCGATGAAACAAGTTAAACAGCGCGTACTATTTGTTATCGTTCGACAACGAAAAAAGAGCATGTTTTTTTAAAGAATTTTTTTCGCAGAAAAAATGTAAATAATTTTTGTTGTCCACATGCCGCAAAATGAATTTTTGTTGGTGCAAAATGAATTTTTTAGGCCTGTATAGGGGTCGCAAAAGACTCAATGTAAAACCATGTAAATACGTTTAGTATTTTGGGACTCCCATATGGGATGCGAAAATTCATTTTACGGCCTTCGGAGAAAAAAATAGTATATACTACCATGGACGCATATTGTTTCATTCTCATTCGGACGTTTTTGGCGGCCTCACTACTCTCAAATACGGGCGGTAATCCGTTTCCCGGAGGGTATGTACCTCTTTGTGAGTTTAATAAGTAGTAAACATTTCGTATTAATAAATAAAATATTTTTTAAGAAATTAAAGAACTAAAATAGTTCTTTTTGATACAAGTGCGAAAAAGTGATTTTATCCTCGTATGGACGTTTGCACCCGAGAGAAGCGGAGTGTGAAAAAGTGTATTTTTCTTAATAATAAATGTTTAAAGTAATTTACAAATGATAAAATGAAAATTAAGGTAATTTAAAGACCCTTCAAGAAGAGTTAATTATGTTAAGAAATGTTGGCGGTATCTGTTGTTTTGTTGATAAAACAATAGAAAATCAATAAAAACTCAAATAAATTATCGGCCTGAGAATCCCCACCAAGACGAAGAGTATCAAACCCAAAATCGGTTAAATGGTTCTCGAGATATAGTTTTAAAATCATGCAATGAAATTTAAATTTTTCATTCCTTCATACCTTCTGATTTAACTTTAAAGTCAACATAAGGCAATGCTCCTAGGACTTTCATTACATCATCAAATTGACTATCAGAGAGACTGCCCAAAATCACTCTTCTGTCATCTCGTTTGCGCTGGGCAAATTCTTGAAGAGTTTTAACCTAAATAAAAATGAAAGATCATTAGAAATGTAAATGAGTAATATAAAGAGTTTAAAATATCACATACCTTCTTAATCCTAAAATATTTGAGATGATCTTCAGTAAGGTGAGGTAGTTGTAATAAAGGATTTTTATAATCCCAACAGGCCTGTACAATCATTGGGCATAGCTTCATACAATTTTCAATTGTTCTTATCTGGGGCAAATGTGGAACTGCAAATTATATTTGTATTATCGCTTTGTCAAAAAATAATAACATACATTATTTCTTATTTCACTAACCTTGCCCAGCATAAGCTAGTACAATGACGTGGTTTAAACAGAAAATCATTTCTTGAATTAAGTACGGACATTTTTTTACAATATATTGTCTATCTTTGTCTAATGTCTCTGGATTTAATGGTCTATGTGATAGATGGGCATGTAGTAAGGCTCTGGCCTTTATAGCATGCATCATATAAAATGCAGCAGTTCTATTTTTTTCTCCAAGATTTGGTAGTTGTTTAATAAGCTATTAAAGGTTAAAAGGCTATTAGGAAATTGACTAATATACAAAATGAAAAATTTTAAGAAATATTAGTACATACAGCAGGAACTTCTTCGTTGTCAGAAAGTCTTTCAACTATCTCTGGATTATGCCTTTTTTCAAATTCATAAGATGCTCCAAGTACCATTATCATTTTATTCAATGATATTAGTGGATTATTTATAAAGATTGAATAATGCATTTTTCTTGTATCTAGTAAAACCTAATAAGTAGATAGTGAAATTAATATAACTCACTAAACCAATACTTACACTATGGGAGGCTAGCAGAGTTTTCTATTACCATAAAATAATATTTAAATGCTGTAGTTTTCATTAAAAAAAAAAAAAAGTCACTATTCTATTTATAATTTTATAATTAAGACTTACTGTTTCTGATAAATTTTTAGTCAGCACTTTTCATTCTCTCAGGTATATCGGTGATAAATTATTAAAAATTTTTGTTAAAAAGAAAGAAAAAAGTGCAAAATATTTCCAAAGAAATATGGGTATATGCAATAATTTAAAATATATTACTCAAATGTATGGAAATACTATTTACTTCTAAAATGTAATTTTGAAAGACTCTAAACATCCATCCTTTATGATTTTTGTTTGTCACAGTTATATCTTTTGTAGATAACCAAATTTATGACATTTTGATATTTATGTATGAAAAAAAAAAATCATTTGGAATATTTAAACTCTATATTAAATATGAATAATAATAAAAAATTTGTATATATATACCATAAAACTAGAAGAAAATATTTTATGGCTGTAGAAAACAACTCCCAAAAATTTAACAAAATCACAGACTCACATCTTTGCTGTTCTGCTTGTTAAGGAGGTATTCTTATGTTCAGGGTCAATATGTCCGTTTTTTTTTTTCATATTTCGAAAATAAGACGTGTTGAGAATATATTACAGAAATTTTATTTTTCATGAAAAATCTGTAACGGAAATTTTAAACACGTTTTTCTTTTTTTGGTTGACGGGATTAAAAAAAAAAAAAACTAATCGATCAGGCCGAAATTTTCATACATTACTCTACACATTTTCATACACATCTGTAGTTCTGGCAAGTATCAGTATGACATTTTTATTAAAAAAAAAAAAAAAAAAACGCGGGATTTAAATTTTATTTTAAAGTCCGTAATTTTTTTTTAATTGTTTCAAATCCCGATACCTGCGATAATGACAAGCGTACAGAACAATAATCCATTCGAATTTTTTGTATTAGACAACTACAAGGGCTGATATCACTCCGGCTTGTGGGACACCTTCCTTTATTTTTAGGGGTTCACTTCTACCGAGAAAAAGATAATAAAAATAATGTTTAGATGAAAAAAATTTTTTGGATACTTTACGATGTCAATACATGCATACAAAAAGATTGAAATTATTGCATTTTATTTTATTATAAGAAAAAAATTCTTAAAATAAACTTGAAATTTTGGCTTGAACATAAGAAATACCCCCTGAAGTGAATATAAATAGAAATATATTAAAAACTTTTTAATAATCATACCTGATCACCAGTATAGCGTAAACTTCTGTACCACCACATTCCTACTGCTGTTGGCAAAGCTAACATAAATACAAGTGCATAAGCACCTAACACCCACATGGAATTTTCTTTTTCAACAATCCATGATGGTAGTGCTATACCAAATCCCATAGCAATAGGACCATCAGGATTTCCATATTTTTCCCAGTTTGTCATTGCTTCTTTATCAGTCAAGGTTTGATAAGCTGGAAAAGAAAATTATTTTGTTAATACAAAAAATAATTTACTACACATTTATATTGGGCATTTATTGTAGCTATTTTTTTATTTTTATTCATGATGAATTTTCACCTTTTGTTAATCTCATAAATGCTTTTTCATTTCCAGTCTCTTTATCAGGATGAAGAATCAAAGAAAGTTGCCTATAAGCTTTTTTGATTGAGGCAGCGGAAGCACCCTATAAATACATCAAATAATAAAATATTTTTGTTTGACTATAAAATAAACTAATAAAGGTTAAACAAAATATAAAAAGTTACATTATTTTTAAAATTCATTAAATTATTTATCATCTTATTTAACAATTTCAGGGGGGCACAACCCATATATGGGCCCTGATTATTATTATTCTCATTTTTATGCTTTTTAAAAAATGCGTCTTAAGAAAAGTATTCTTACAGTTGATTGTTGTATTTCTTAAAAACTTGAAAAATGGAAGCAACATTGAAAAATTTTTATTTTTTATCCAAATTTTAATTTTAAGTTTGAAATATTATTAACATGGTCTTTATACAATAGTCATCCTGAAAGTGTTCACATGAAATTATTTTTTTACATGAAATAAAATATGTCATGATGGTGCTGTAGTGGTAAAAATTATTGAAAGTACTAAATAGAAATAAATTATCTAAAAAAAAAAGCTTGAAAATTAAAACTATAAAATAATTTTAAGCCTTATAACCATAATACTGCAATTCATGCATAATTGCTGTAAAAGAATTAGTATGAATTTTTATAGAAAAAATAAAATATTATAATGCATTAGCAGTGCATCTTGTACACTGGTATATTAGATAGGTACTGACTTTTAGAAACTTTAAAAAAAATTTGTACAAAGATATTCTACGATATTTTCTAAAACATTTTGTAAATAGATTTCACTCAATTTTTCTAAAAAAAAATTAATTATTTTTATGTTTAAAATTAGAATGTAACATATTTTAATTAGTTATCACAGATATCATCATGTGATTGATGACTACCAAAATAAGAAATTGACCTACTCAATTTTAATATTCTATTACATTTTTTTAATTGTAAAAAGTAACTTTGTACAAAAGAAAATCATGCAAAACATTTTGTAGAAATTTCTGAACTATATTACAGTAGGTTGTCTATACGTAGTACTATAAAAAATCTACAAACCCTCTATGGGAAAGTAGATTCAGTACACATTAGTTGATCATAAAAATATTAAAAACTTAATAATTATTTCAAGCAAAAACAAAGATATTATAGAATCAAACTTAAAATTAGTGAAATATTTTAGAAACAAGAAATTTTTGCTGAAAATGGTACTTACAGGTGAGACACCCAATATTTCATATGGGTCAAAGTTAGCCATCTCATAATCAAACTGTGAAACTTTATAGGCAAGAAAGGCAAGTACTAACCAACCAAAAATGATGAGTAATTTACTGAAAAATCAAAAAACCATTGATGCATTGATGTTTACAGTGAACTATTGTATTATATTTAATAAATCTATAAAATAAATTTTACATAGATAGAGCTTTGGTTTCCTTCCAAGGATCATTCTTTTGAAGAATGATTTTCTTCTTTTTACATCCAAGACAGTGGCACTCCTTTGCTATCTGGTTAGGATCTGAAATATGAGAAGAAATAGTTTAACCGTATTAATGGACTTATTAAATATAATTTATAAAAAAGAAAGAATAGAAACGTTTTCACTCAGCTCATACTTCAATGGGAGTGTATATACACTTGACATAACCAAATTACAATAATTAAAGCCTCATAAAAAAAAGTCTGCTAAAAATCGGAGAACGGCTTTCCGTAAGGATAAAAAGAAGGGTAATTATTTAAATGCCCGAGTAAAGAAACGTTGCTAACCTGGCTTGGGGGAACGTGGCCACAAGTAAAATGTGCTGGGCACAAGGAGGAGCGCCAAGAAGGAGAGCAAAAAGTAGAAAAATGTTCCTCCGCTCTCGTCATACTGAAATTTTTGTCCACTCATTTCTCATTAAGTACTGGCTTTTGGTCAAGAGCGTCGTTGCAATTAAGTACGATTCATGAAATATTGCTTGAATTTCCGCCAGTTTGATTGAACACTGTTTTTTAGGTTACATGCCAAGACAGACAACAGGCTTGTCACCGTAAAGATTGCCAACTCAGCTCGCGGCTTTTCCGTTATAAGCCACGACGGGGAAAACACACGCACGCGCGACGATCGTGGCGGGCAATACTTGGGCGGCACGGCGACGCACACACGGTCCACACTACCTACACAGTTGGTATAGTGGTCTGAGCCGCCTGAGCCTCATGCAGTGAGACAGTGCATATATATATATATACATATAGGCTCGCGTCGACCGCGTCACCCATATGCCGATATGCGGTCTGCTGTCACAAACGTCACAGTGCTGCCTTAGGCTGAAATCACATGGTGCGGAATAGAGTTGCGGCATAGAGGATGTGTCGTAGAGACAGCCAATCAGAGCTTTTCTGTAAATGCAAAAATAGCTCTGATTGGCTGTCAACATGACACATCCTCTATGCCGCAGCTCTATTTCGCACCATGTGATTTCAGCCTTACGATCGTAGGTCGTCGTAGGTATGAGCATGGAATATACCGAATATTATACGCTGACTGCAGATAATAGGACATCTCAAGTAAAATATGACCGCGATGAGGGCGGTTATGCGTCTCGGGTTGTGCCTATGTTTTTTTTTCTTTTTACACCTAATAAAGCTTAGGCATGTGCTTGGCCTGTGCCACTCTATACCTATATAAATAGGTAGTATTCAGTATATAAACTCGAATATACGTAAATAATTACCTAAATAAAGAAAAAGAATTACGTTTTTAAAGACTCTCGTATCCAGTATAAATACCCGACTTAGTTTCTGCAAAAGCCGTTTTTTTTCCTCAATTTGAATTAAGTACGATTGCAATGTCGATGTAGGTAATACAGATACAGTCCAACCGCATGAAATGATGGATATTCCATTGATTTTGCTAAATTATTTGAGTGTGATTAAATATAATTATGTCTTGTAAAAATTTAGTGTCTTTATACTAAGTAGGTATAGCTGTAAAAATTATTAATAATTTAAAAAAAAATGATTTATATTTTATATTTAAGTATATTGTTACGACCCGAGTAGGGGTCCAAGAGTAGAAAGTCGTTTCTACAATGGTCGCCGCGTTGACCAATAGGATTTCGGAAAGGTTGCTCAATTAAGCGCTGAAGCGCACAGAGTTGCGAGAAATTTGAATAAAACACGAACTCAGGAAAATCGCTTTAACTCAGGTTTTATTGAATTAATCGGAGCTTGTTACTTTTAGGAACAATTGACCTTGAACCGTGACTCTATACAATTCAATTTGACTCGAATGCACTGATATCGTGATGTAATCAAGGTATGTGCACTAGTGCAGCTAAGCTACGAAGCGTCTCACGTGCTCGGTAGCGACTGGTTGCTTGCGGCCCGGGCCCTCCTTTTATAACCTTGGCGCGGACCTCTGGCCGTTGATGGTGACTCAGAAAAAAATACCATTGGTCGGTAGCCTCCCCTCTCTTCGGCGCCACGCGACTCTATTGGTTGATGGCGTGAGCGGCCTGAGGTAGTCGGTGGTCGCGTATACTCAAAAAATCGACATCCTCAAAAAGTCTTGAAACCTATGCCTATAGGGATTTTTGGGCATGCTGAATACGAATATCACACTCCCGAGCCCGAATTCCGACATGACAAAATTGATTTTTTCCGACCCGGTACCCTCGCGTATACTCAAAAAATCGACTTCCTCAAAAAGTCTTGAAACCTATGCCTATGGGGATTTTGGGCATGCAGAATACGAATATCACACTCCCGAGCCCGAATTCCGACATGACAAAATTTTTTTTTTCCGACCCGGACCGTGGTAAACCGGCTCGATCCGGTTCTGGTCGGTCCGTCCCGTGGAATCCTAATGGTTCCTGGAAGTGTTTATCGTTGGGAGACCAGTGGGTGTTGATGTCCTCTGACCTTTTGTCCTTCAAGGGCAAATCGACCGTTGCGACCGACTGCGTTGCGTGATGTTATTTTAGGAATTGTTGACTCGCCCTCTTTGCCCTTGAGTGATTCGACCGTTGCAGCCCTTCTATTTGAGGATTTCTTAGAAGTGTTTTCGTCTCTTAATTGTCCTTCACGGGAATTCCTGTAACAAAGGTTTTCCCTACCTGAGGGAGCTTCCCTGATTAATTATCATTATTATATTCATTACGTTATCAATTATTAATTGCCGATCACCGGTTTATTATTTATTTAATTACGCAACTATTATTTATCATGGGAATCATTTCTATTCGGCTAACGCGAATTCGCTAATTGTTTATTTACAAGATAAAATTAGATATTTAATTATTTAACCTAATTATTTGTTGTCGAAATCTTTGCCGGGTTTTGGCCTTATAAGAATACGTCCTAATGTGCCTATTATTTCATTGGTTGTTTTATTATTCATAAAAAAGGGATTTAATCTTTTAATTTTTAGTTTTCATTGCAGAATTGCCCTAAATATCCAGTTGCTTGTCCGCGCAAGCCGCAAACGCAGTTCATAACAATATGTTTACATTTTTCAGTCGATAAAGAAATTTCGGCGCCAACAGTATTTTCCGGCATTACCATTGCGTCCAGCACACGCCTGGATACCAAGTACATATGCCGCTCGTTTCGCCGAATCTTCTTTCCGCACGTTTCTTTCGGCAGGTGTGAAACGGGGAAGCGTGCATTTTCTATATAGAAATAAGTATACCTATATATTTATATATACATGATGTATACTTGATGCAAGAATAAGCCATATTGAATTTCCTTCAAGGACCTGGCTTGGTGCTAGAATACCTCGAATCTGGAAGAAAAAAAAAAATTGAATTTCCTTGTATTTTTGCGTGACTGATGCTGTTCTTTGACGACGCTTGAACGGCGCGCGTCGCAACTCGTGTTCACCTTATCCGTTTTTTCGTTAATTTCGTTAAGAAAGTAAAAGAGAGGTAGCTTACATATCATATTTATTTTAAATAGTCGAATAATACTGTATGTGTTGTACGCACTCGTGTTATAAACTTTATTTTAGCTGAATCTTGAAAATGGACTTTTTGGAATATCCTGATATAACCGCTGAGGTTAAAGGTGCAATGGTAAGTTTCGGAAATTTCCTTTGTAAAACAAAAGTTTTTGCTAAATTTAATACTTTTTAACCACTCGGATGCTATACTATTAAAAATTATTTTTAAGAAATTATTATTTTTATTAGTTATTGTACTTATAACCTCGATTTACAGACACCAGGAAGGTTAAAGTTGACTGATCAGCACCTTATATTCAAAAATCAAAAAACTGGAAAGGTAGAGCAAATACCTGCAACTGATATGGAAATGGTTAATTATCAAAAGTTTGTTGGAACGTGGGGCCTAAGAATATTTTTAAAGAATGGAACATTACATAGATTTCGAGGATTCAAAGAAGGAGTGAATATCAACCTTTTTGATAATTTTTATTGTCATTTATGTAACATTATATAAAATTATTCAAATCTCTTTGTGTTTTAGGATCAAGAGAAGATTGCAAAATTCTTTACTGCTAACTATAAAAAGGAAATGCTTGAAAAAGAATTAAGTTTGAAAGGTTGGAATTGGGGAACTGCTAAATTTTATGGTTCAGTATTAAGTTTTGATGTTGGGCATCATACGGCATTTGAAATTCCTTTGTATGATGTTTCACAATGTACGACAGGGAAAAATGAAGTAACACTTGAATTTCATCAGGTAAGCTATCCTTCCAATGATTTTTATGACTCAATTTTGTTTATAGTTAATTAAAATTATAAATTTTAGTTATTTAGCTTTATTTTTTATAAAATGATTTTTATTCAAATGAGTATAAAAGCTTTTATTAATTTGCAGAATGATGATGCTGCTGTTAGCTTAATGGAAATGAGATTTCACATACCAGTTAGTGATACAGGTGATCAAGATCCTGTAGAACAATTCCACAAAGAAGTGATGGAGAAAGCTTCAGTTATTAGTGTTAGTGGTGATGCAATTGCTATTTTCAGAGAGATTCAATGCTTGACACCTCGGTGAGTAAAAAAAGTAGAGGTTTCTATTGCAAAAATTCATGTATTTCTTTTATATGGATATTATTATGTTTATATTATCTGTTTATAGTGGTCGTTATGATATTAAAATTTTCCAATCATTCTTTCAACTTCATGGTAAGACTTTTGACTACAAAATTCCTATGTCTACTGTTCTTCGACTTTTTTTACTGCCACACAAAGATAATAGACAAATGTTCTTTGTCGTAAGTATTTTTATTAAAAAAATTATAAATATAAATATTTTAATACTTTAATTATAATGATTAATAAATATTTCAGGTTAGTCTAGATCCGCCTATTAAACAAGGTCAGACTCGTTATCACTATTTAGTTTTACTTTTCAACCAGGAGGAAGAAACATCTGTTGAGCTACCTTTCACTGAGTAATTTTTACATTTATTTTTATTTATACCTACATTTTTTATTCGTATATTGTATCTTATACAAAAAGAATTGATTTTCTTCATATGTATGTTTTAGAAAAGAATTGAAAGAAAAATATGAAGATAAATTGACTAAAGAACTGGCTGGCCCTACTTATGAAGTTTTAGGAAAAGTTATGAAAGTTATTATAAACAGGAAACTAACTGGCCCTGGTAGTTTCCAAGGGTATGCTACTATCTTTTTCTAATTTCATTCTTTGTATAAAAAATTAATTCATAATATTTTATAATTGTATAGTCATTCCGGTACTCCTGCGATTGGCTGTTCATTTAAAGCTGCTGCTGGTTATCTTTATCCATTAGAAAGAGGATTTATTTATGTTCACAAACCACCGATCCATATACGTTTTGAAGAAATTAGTTCTGTTAATTTTGCACGAGGTGGAGGGTCAACAAGATCATTTGATTTTGAGATTGAATTAACTACTGGAGTAGTTCATACATTTAGTAGCATTGAGAAAGAAGAGTATGGAAAGCTATATGACTTTATTAATTCTAAGAAACTTCGTGTTAAAAATAGAGGCAAAGGTGTAAGTATTTATATTGTACTTGTATATTACTTATCAAAAATAATAAAATATAGTATAAATTTCATAGTATCAAAATTTCTTATCAAAAAATAATGTTTCTTTATTATTAGGATAAACCAAGCTACAATGATGACTTTGGAAACAGTGATCAAGAAGATGAACCTGATGCATATTTGGAAAGAGTTAAAGCTGAAGCTAAAGAAAGGGATGATGATGATGATGATGATGACGAATCTACTGATGAAGACTTCAACCCAACACAAGTAAGTTACACTTTTCTAAAAAAAATTCTGTATCTATATTAAATTATTATTTTAATTGAATTGATATTATACCTATACAATTAATATTGAAATATTATGAATTTAAAATTTATTTTACTTTTTAATATCCGCAAATTTATCCAATATTTTTTATTGTAACTTGGTTTATTTATTTTAGTTTATTCCTACAATACAAAAATTTGGAAATTTAACTGTAATCAGAAAAGTATTCATAATCCTTCGTTGTTATATACAAATAAAATTTTAATACTTTTTTGTTATAAAAAACCAAATTTTATGTACTATTTATAACTTATATTTTTAGTTAAAATATTTTATAATTCCAAACTTTGTGAGTTTTATTTGGACCAATCAGCTTGTTTTTCTTAATTAAAATAAATATTTCGACTCTATTTTGATTTAGTAATACTTTTTTAAATCTAAAAATCAATTTTGATTTTAAAAAGTTCAAACCTTCAAATCTCAAACAATTCATAAAGCAAATCTTGGCGCCTATTCTACATAGACCAATCAAAATCAAGCCCTTAGGTGCTTCAACATGGCTGTTCATCACTGTTTGAAGAGTAGAAAAAATAACTAAAATATAATTTTTGTAACAGGAAGAAAGTGATGTTGCCGAAGAATATGATAGCAATCCAAATGATACACCAGAAAGTGATGCTGATTCAGATGGATCGGGTGGTAGTAATAAAAAGGAAAAGAAAGAAAAGAAAGAAAAAAAAACAAAATCTGCAAAAACAGTTGTAAGTTTGAATTAATATAATTTTTTCAATAAATTAAATATTAAACTAAATTTACTTTTTTTTTATAGTCTGAAAAGCCAAGAAAACCACGTAAGAGTAAAAAAGAAAAAGATGAAAATAGACCAAAGAGGCCAGCAAGTGCTTATATGTTATATTTAAACAGCATACGAGAAGAAATTAAAGCTAAACATCCAGGACTCAAAGTTACTGAAGTTGCACAGAAAGGTGGTGAAATGTGGAAAGAATTGAAGGATAAATCAAAATGGGAAGCAAAGGCTGCTGAAGTAAAAGAAGAATATCTAAAGGCTATGGAAGAATACAAAGCAAGTGGTGGAGGTAATAAAGAGACCAAAGAAAAAGGAAAAGCTGAAACAAAAACTACTAAGAAGAAAGAAATTAAGAAAGAGTCTCCAACTAAAGCTATGTCCGGAGGATCATTCAAGAGTAAAGAATACATTAGCGATGATGATAGTAGCAGCGATGAGAAGAGTTCTAAAAATGTACGTTTTTAATAAACACTGTATTTCTTTTATTTTGTAAATATATATTTATTTTATAAATATTTCAGAAAACCGATAAACGAAAACATTCTTCAAGTGAAGAAGAAAGTGAAAAGAGTGATAAAGAAGAAAAGAAAAAGCCTGTAAGTATATTTTCCAAGTATCAAACATGAATAAATTATAATAATTTTATTATGTAAAAATAATATAATCATATAAAAAAAAATTTTTACACAATATTATAACAAAATACATTGATGCACTATTCGTCGCAGCTCGTTAGGAAAAATAATTATTTTAAAACATTGTTGCCTATGTTAATGTCAATAAATAGTACATTATGCACTAAGGATGCAAAATGTACTATTGTCGGCGAGTGCGAGCTTTGGGGACGAGCGTAGCAAGGCTGCCAAAGCTCGCACTCACGAAAATGATACATATGCGGCTGTGGTAGCATATACTAATTTTTTGTTCGATGGTCCCAAAATGAATGTTCACGTCCCATATAGAAGGCACGAAATATTAAATGTATTGTAGCATTAAAAATTCATTTTGCAGCCTGGGGACAAAAAAAATGAATTTCGTATGTCTGCATATATGTAATATTAGACACACATAAATAGAAATAGAAATTTTATATTACCATTTATATCATTAAAGTAGTATTTACATTAATTTAAAAACTAAGTATTAAAAAATATTTTATAATATAATAAATGTGAATTTTTTACATAGGAAAAGAAACAGCCAGCCAAAAAAGTAAAACCTGAAAAGAAAAAGGAATCTGAATCGGAAGCTAGTGATGCATCAGCTGAAGAAGCAGAAAGTGCTGAGTCTAGTGGAGCCGACAGCGATTAGAATTTTGGTTATGTGCTGGAAATATAACCGAAAAATGAGCCATAAAGTTTCGGTGTTGTACAAAGTTTATATTCATTTAAAATGCCTTAACAACTTTGGAGTATATATTTCTGACATTTTTACTTTTACTTATTTGTATTGAATAATATTGTTAATTTAATTTTTCATAGCGCGTTTGCATAATGATAGTTTATTATAACATTAATAAATCCATTATTAATTAAAATTATACAGTTTTCTACAATAGTCATTTTTGCAAATAACAAAGTATAATTTGTTTTGTACTTTTACATCAAAGCTAAAAACATTCTCTGAAATCATTGAAGTAGATACAAAATATTGATTAACTCATTTTCATAGTTTTATAATAGTTTTAAAGTAAATAGAAAAATGTTTTCATATTACATAATATATATATATTATTTGACTTGACTTGACATTTCATCATTGGATTTGATCTGAGGCACAGACACGGATGGTATTCCTTGAACAAAATGAGGGGAACATATCACATACTGCAGCCATTGATTAAAATAATTTACTCTTGACAAGTGTCAGCTCTGTGGAGTTTTTTCTTTGTCAGTTTCTAAGTGATTAGTTTGAACATCATGTAATTCAATTTGTTGTTCTTTCATTGCCTTCTGAAATTTAAAATAAATATTTTTGATTTTTTTATTTTTAGAAATAAAGAAATTAAAAGTATTATACATGTCAGTCATAAAATAAATATAAATAATATCAAATTATTGTCCATAAGTTTTCAGAATCAATTAAAAATAAGAAGTTTTTAGTAAATTTTCATTCTAACAAGGGGAACACAAAATATTTTATTTTTAGATAATTTAAGGTGGCTCATGCGGGTGGTGCCGTATCAAGTTGGGGCCCCGCTAAGGGGCTTCTTTTTTTTCTTTAATTTAATGACAAATTATACTTAAATTTATTGTAAATTACCTTTAAATATTTAAAGAAAAAACAATTTTCTTAAATAAGTAAAAAATCTGTTGATATATTAACGTATTTGTATGTCAGTTCTCACTGCGTATGCGCAGAACTACGTTTCCAAGGTTTATCATTAATATCTTTTCTGTTTGGTCGTTTACCTATAAATATGATGACATCGCCAGATTCTCTACAAAAAGATCTTTAGTTTCGTATATTACATATTAAAAACTGCTTATTTTTGGGCTTAGGTTATGTGTTAAACGAACTTATTTTTAAACTCAATTTTTTTATTAATTTGATTGTTGACCTAGGATTTTTTTGGTATCGATTAAATGTTTAATGCTTAAAGAATATTTTACTTAAGTTTCAAATATATCTACACTTTTATATGAAGTTGCATGAGCCACCTTAAAAACCAATTTAATAGTTGAAAATCTTTTGTGATTTAGCGCTAACAAAAATTAACAATTTTGATTGTATTAAATCAGTGATTCTGAAGTAAATGTCTACGCTACTAAATTACTTGTGAATCTAACAATGTTTTTAACAGCAACTATAGTATAGAAAATTAAGAGATGGCCAAGTACTTGTTCTTGTACCAACAATCTTGTTAACATTAAAGAAAACAAAATTTGACCTCAAATGTGCATTCCTTGACAATCTTTTTATTGTATGTAAAATATACTTAAAAATTTTGAAATCTTCATCATACAAGGTACAAACATTACAATTATTTTACCAAAAAATTAAAACTATACATCCTTTTTTTTAAGTTTTGTATATTATAAATTTTTAGTAATTTAAGTATATTATCATCTTATACCCAATATTTTTATAATTTATTTGATTTCTCTGAAATTTAGCAATCAGTTTAAAAAATGTATACCCTAATAATTTGACTTACCTCTACACATTGCTTGTACACTTTAAACAAAGCTGCGCATTGAGAATCATTATTATTCCCTTTAAGAAATTTCTCGGAAAACCAATTATTGAAGCAATCATCATACTTTTGTTTTAAATCTTTACATGCTTCCATATTGTAATATCTAATAAATACAATTTTACAGAAAACCTATAGTAAAAAAAAATTACCTTGATACACTGCTGGTAGACATTGAACAAAGAGGCACACATGGAGTCAGACGTGTCACCTTTCAGAAATTTCTCAGAAAACCATGAATTAAAACAGTTGTCGTATTGATTCTTGAGTTCATTGCATGTATCACTAAGACTACTCATATACTGTCTGCGATCCATTACTGAAAGAAGACATTAGACTCCAATGGCACCATGATTTAAACAAATTTTTTAAATTTGATAAATACAATTAAGATAATAATTTGAACCCTTTAACTGGCTCGGTTGTTTTCAGCTTTTGTGCCAAAACTGGTGGCGCCCAAAGTCGTCAAAGTTATTAAAAAATGTACATATATAATCCACTGCCAGTTTTGGCACAACTTTTTTTTATGTGCATAGGATGACGTTAAACGTTCCACTGATAGAAAAAAAAGTACCTAATGTCATAAAAAAATCTAAAAAAAGGAACGTAATATTGAAGTAAATGTCTTGATAGTAAAAATAATAACGTCCAAATTGCCAAAACATAAGTATAATAAATAAATAAAATTATGTTAGGTTAAGGTGTAAGAAAAGCTTTATAATAACTATCATAAATCATTAACATTTTATGAATGTTTTTAACAACAATCGTACAAATTATTTTGTGTGAATAAGGTTATGTTTTGACACGTATCTCAAAATAAATAAAAAATATGAATAAAAGTTATACCTTTCGATTAGTTTTATGATAAATTGATAATATATTTGGATGGATGATAATTTTTTTCCATTGACACAGAAATCGCTATAAAGTGTTGGCTAAATTCTTTATAACTTATTGTTGTAGTGCCAAAGCCAATACCACGGCCAACGGGCCAATACCTAGCTCACGGACTTAGGCTGTGGCCACAATAGTGTGATACCTTGTTCTGTCTGCCTGTCTTCTGTGATGTCTCGAGTGACGACCAATCCCAGCATGGCTCGAGCGGACTCTAATACTCTTGGCCACTCGAGCCATGTTGGGATTGGTCGGCACGCCACCCAGCACACAAAACAGAACACACTGTCACGCTATTAAAGTCACACCCTTACAGATTTAGGGTGCTTTCAGGCTATCACTGTGTCACGCGTGATGTCTCGAGTGACGACCAATCCCAGCTTGGCTCGAGCGGACTTGATACTTTCGTCCACTCGAATCAAGCTCGGATTGGTCGGCACGCCACCCAGCACACAAAACAGAACACACTGTCACGCTATTAAAGTCACACCCTTACAGATTTAGGGTGCTTTCAGGCTATCACTGAGAGATAAGTATTCACAGAAGAAACCTCGCTCTCGCCGCCTCGCGGGCTTCTATTTTGTTGTTGGCTCTTTAGACTATGCCTCTAGAACAATAAAATTGATTAAAAAAATTATAAATTCAAAGCAATATTATTGAGAGAGGATAAGTAAATTCTGTCATCATTCGTCCACATCCGTCAAAGGTCCATATAGTCTCAAAAAACACTTTCGCATATTATTTTCACGTATTTAATATGCTTAAAAAAGAAAAAAAAACGGAGTTTTCCCACGAGTAACAAGCATCAATGGTTATTCTAAAAAATTTTGTTTTAATTAACGGTAATTACCGTTCATAATAAGATAAAAGCGTATATTTAGTAGAGAAAAGAGGAGGCTTATTAATCCGCTTAAATGCACTTCGTTTAATTTTTCGGAACACCATTAGCGAGTGTCCACATAGCGTCTCATGATGTGCCTTGTTTCTTCTCTTGTCTCAAGCGTGAAAAAAACCGACACAGTTCTCTGCCGTACCGACCACAATGTTTTTAATTAAATATTAATTGTTCAAAGCTTTTTCTTGAATTTTAAGAGTCGACGCACGAAGGCAAACTTATTACCTAATTATAGTACATTACGATACATGTGACCTAAGTAGCACTTTTTTGCACGGCGTGAAGTTAGGGCTCGAGCGCAGCGAGGGACCTAATCATGCGGTGCAGAGTGCTCCTTAGGTCACAAGTATCGTATAATATTTTATACCACTCTAACTTCAAAATCACAACTTTGGTATGATTTTTCGGCGCTCATGGTATAAAATATCGTATGAAACTATTGTGGGGGGTTTTTTTTTACCTTGCTTGATTTTCTCACTCGCTTCGCTCGTGCGAAAAACCTCGAGCAAGGTAGAAAACCACCTCCCACAACAGTGTCATAATATACTAATACGATACTTGTGACCTACGGAGCACTGATCTGCACGGCTTGATTAGGACCCTCGCTGCGCTCGGGCCCTAATTTCCCGCCGTACAAAAAAGTGCTACTTAGGTCACATGTATCGAAATGTATTAAAATAAAATTTTAATCACTTATTTTTTATTATAACTAAATATTTTGTTTTAAATATAGGTTGCATAATTATAAAATCATTTCTAATTTTCATTTCAATGTAGAGCTAGAATAAATGTAGAGGATATTTGTATACTTGCAGTATTTTAAAAAAGATAGAGAATATATTTTCAAAAAAAAAATTGCTAAATTTTAATTGAACTAAACGAAAATAA
This sequence comes from Torymus flavipes, assembly GCA_030522905.1. NCBI lineage: Eukaryota > Metazoa > Arthropoda > Insecta > Hymenoptera > Torymidae > Torymus > Torymus flavipes. Next base: position 25,287 of record JAPYZO010001478.1, read on the forward strand.
ATTGGTTATTCTAAGGTTTTCGTTATAAAAAATGCTGCAATAAAAATATGTATGTATGTACGTGGTCGCGTATGTATTATTGATTATTGTTTTTGCTTACAAGATTTGCAAAAGTCGTAGGTGTGAAACTGTCATTTATGCCTTTATGGTAAAAACTAAAGGGCTAGCAATGCTAGCGCGTATATATATATATATATATATATATATTTGTGTGTGTGTGTGTGTGTGTCCTATTATATAAGCTTCTGTGTGAAGAGTGTGCGTGTCGACCATTGACGGCATTGACTGGTGCTATGCTCTAGCTCTGGCATTGGTGGTGTGTAAGCAAATCAAAATCAATAAGTCAGGCATGACTGCAAGCAGACGGAATCCATTTGTTGGGCGGCGATATGAACATAATGTGCATTATATAACGAAGGAATTGTATTTCTAGCAAGTGCATTTTCTTGCGAGTCCTTGGAAATAGAGTCGCAAACCGCAAACTCGTTGGAAGCGTTGAGTCGAGGTTGGGAATCTACGACGACTGCAACGTATAGTTTTTTTCGCAGTGCGCTCGGCGAAATTTGCGTGTATATATATGTATATATATGGACGAAATAAGAACGACATCAAGCAGTACTTAGGTATGGCGGTAGCGACAGCAGTAGTATAGGTAGCAGCCGTACTTTGTGACAGCTATACAACGTAAACACAGACGACAACGGAGCGCGCATCCATCATCATGGCAAAGTATGAGAGAGAGAGAGAACTTGCGTAATCGTATTTTATCTAATTGTATTAAGTAGCGAGAGTATGATGTGCGATAGCGAGATGTTTGCTCTTCGTCGACACTGTCGAGCAAAAAGTCTGCCTATTTTACAAGCTTGAGAAGCTGCGCTATCAATATCGGTACAAGTGTCGAACAATGAGCCTCTTGTTCGCTGCTATTTTCAGCTCCATTGTAAATGTCGCTCTCTAATTCTCTGATTTTTCGTGAAGATAATGCTGATTACAAGATTGTTACCGATAGCTCTTTCTGTTATTTATCGCAACAATTTCTTCTTACTGATAAAAAAAAATAACTAAATTTAATTTTGTGTTTTTAATTAATCACACATTTCCGCTAAGATTTTACTAATATCAATTCTCACTATATATGTGAAAAAAAAAAACATTGATAACAAATATGATAAAATTATATTAATACAATTAATTTACACAAATAATCACAAAACTATACTCATGATTACAAATAAACTTAAGAATCTATCGAAATAATAAGCATAAAATTTAAATCAATATACCAATGCTTGAATTAGAAATTTTTAGAAAGAATAAAATTAGATTTGCTACTTCTTCTGATACATACCTAATACTTACTAATATGTTTATAAGGAAAATTATAGGTAGCTAACCATTTAAAAGATTTTATCTATTTCTTATCATAGACTTATAATATTATCAATAATTTTCATATCTGATTGGTTGTTCTGAACTTCTGTCTTAGTTGTTTGTTACATTTTAAATGACAAATGCAAAAGTAAATATTAAATTGAACTTGAATCAAACATTGCATTATTGGAAACATTTATTGAATTTTATAAATCTTTTGGGTAAATATCATTTTTGTTGCCTCAACTTTTAAATTATATTGTGTTAGCTTTGTCAATATGATTCAATTAAAAATATTTTAATTAACAAAAACCCTAACTAATAACACAAATTTTAATTTGATACCTATTTAAAAGTAAACATGTTATTTATAATCTTGCGGAATATATAAAATTTTATTATTGTTTCAGAGAGATGATGATAGTATTTGTATACGACACCACAAGATGTTGCAAAGAGGAAGATGATCCAGCTGATGCTGTTATGTACTTCCATCCAGCATGGGTTTCACCAACACAAAGATTAGCTTTAGCTGGTCAGTTAATGGGAGTAAATCAGTTTTTGTCAACTTCTTTTTCTTCTCCATCCATGATATCTCTGCAAGGAGGAAAATTTGTATTAAAAAAGTTTGGATCATATATACTTGTAAGTATTTTTTTTTTAAATTAAACCTAGAATCTTAACATAAAAATAACAGATTCATCTAAATGCCAATTAAAGTAGCTTGAAAAATGAAAAAAAAAAATACTGTTTAGTTGCAATAAGGATGTTATAATACTAATATAACATAATATATCAATGGGTCTCAAGGATTTTACAACATTGAAGTGCAACGAAAACAGTTTTTCTGCGGTTCTGTAAGGTATACATATGCTATGATTACATCAAAATAAATTTTTAATGTAATACTCGTTTGAAAAAGAAATACTAAATTTATTATCAATCTTAATTCAAACAAAGATCTATAATAAAAAGATTTTATAGATTTTTATTAAATGTATTAAAGCAATATGAGACAGAAATAATAAGTTGCATTTTTACAATCTCCATAATATGTACCAACTGTCTTACATTTGTTTATTACACTTTCAACTGATGGTTGACATTGGCATTTCAAACTGAAAACTTGTTAAGAAAACTTATTAAGAATCATAGATGCATAAATTATCAGCCTATTTCTATTAGAAATAATGTATTTATGTGGTATAAATTAACACTTACAGTGCAACTAATGTGTAAGAAGATTTTGATGAATTTTAAAATAGTTAACTACAAATTTTAATGATATAGTAAATTATAATGTTGTATCACTTTTTTAAGATTTCAAGAAGTATATTAATTAATAGTAAAAATATTTTTGTCATTTACAATTTTTGAGGCAAACAAAACATCAGATTAATTCATATTACCAAATTCACATCCTGATGAATCCTATTGTTTTCTAGCAAATATAGAATAAGAAAATTACATGTAGAAGTAATTTCAATATTATTTGACGCATACCAATATAGGTGTCATAAAGAATTCATGGTACATATATGTACCATGTTCGATATCAAGCAAACAAATCACAATGCATATGTGTACTCTATAGCACTGAACCTGTTAATTATATAAAGATTAATTTTGATGACTTCAAATTAAAAAGATGTCCCTATGCTTTTATACAGCACTGTCAGAAAACTTCCATTTATATTTATTTATTATGTTTACATTTTGCGTTTCCAAATGTACAGATTGTATATCTATATAGACCTTTTTAGTTTCGAGCTACCGATTCAACTAAATATATTGAACTTATTATTTACAATTTTGATAAGTAGATATTCAACATTATTTAATGTTTTTTACAGGCAGTAGGTACTGATAGAAACATACAAGACTGGATTTTAGAACGACGTGCAGATATTTTGGAATCACTTCTTAAATTTTTTCACTGTGATTTTGAAACAATCTCAATATCTCTTAACAACGATAGAAATAAATTTACTGAAAAATTATATCAGATGTTTGAAACATACCTGCCAATATTACAGTACAGTGCTAGTTTATTTTCAAATATTCCAATTTTGAAGCTTCCAAGGGTATGGTTTACTGTGTCATAATTTATTGGTGCTATTTCCATGTACTTATAATAGTTATTAATAATTCATTGATATTTCAATTTAGAGTGCTAGTAATGTCTTTTTAGAAGCAATGCAAGTTCTTGAGTATTGTCAAGAAATAAATGGTATTATAGGTGGTGCTCTTTTTTATAACAACAAGTAAGATAGCTTTCATGAAAATTTATACTTTGATCTAAGTTTCTTACATATTTATGTATTTCGTAATTAAAATTCTAGAGTTGTTGCATCTCAATTAACTGCTGAAATGACTAAACAACTGGTAATCACAGATCCTTATAGGGTTAAGGTTTGTTTTATTGTGAATAATATTCATAAATTTTGTATATTAGCAATTGTAATAATAAGTAATATTAATATTAGGCTCCAGCAGATAGAATATCTACTAATTTTCATTTACCAATGGGAGTGCAACTTCTTCGTGTTTTTGTTGAACAAAGACAATTTTCAAAGTTAGTTCAAGAAGCAAACATGGAACGTGGTTATAGCTCATATTTAGATACAGCTTTGAAAAAATCGGTTTACAAGAAGGTAATAATTGCTTTTGCCATTCATACTTTATATAACATAGTTGTGTAATTTGATATTATTCAAATTACTAATTACTAATTTTTCTAAAATTCTTTTATTATTAAATGGTTAAAAAAAATCTTAGTCAGATTTTAAATAAATACAACACAAATATTAATTATACAAATTATACAAACTAATACTACAAATAAATATTAAATTTTTTAGAATCATTCAAAAGCCACAGTTAAAGATCAACCAGTATCAGTGATGAAGCGAGATACATCTCGTATTTTTACTGTTCCTGAAGAAGCAGAACTTGATGCTACACATTATAACATGACGCATTGTTTTCCCACTTCGAATCCTACAGCTTATAGCTCGCCAGTGAAACGTAAAGAAGAGCCCAACAATAAATCTGAACGACCAAAATACCAGCACCCATTAACACCGAGTGTTTGCTCAACACCACTGAAAGACGTAAATCGTGTTCTGCACGGTTTCGCTGTTTCGATATGTGCTACAGGCGAGGAAGATGAAAGTAAACCAACGGATAAAAATCAAACAAATGAAGCAAATAATAGAACTGAAAGCCAAGTGCAAAATATGGATGATATCCCCGATGTAGTAAAAGAAGCGTTACGTTGCAAGCGCTTGAATAAATTAAGAAATGCAACTCCCAAAGAGAAGTTATTGCTGAAAGCTAAAGATAGAAATGCGATTAGTTTGAGCCTAACTGATTTGGATGACTCACTCAAGAAATATTCTAGTAAAATAGTACTTAAAACATACAGTTTAGGACTTCCCAAACTCAATGGCAATCTTTGTGCAGATTATGACACAGAATCGCCAAAAAAAAGAAAGCATCGGCGTTATTACAACACTATAACTGATCCTTTTTATCCAGTATTTCGAAATGACGGTTTACCAGTATCGCAATCTTTGTATAACGAATATATCTCAAGTCACTATCAGGAACTTGATCAAAGTTCTAGACTGTCTGATCTCAAAACTGAAATTATTACGAGTTTACCACCTTTGTGTAACAAATTTTCTCTAAAAACTGAAAATAATGATGTTCAAACAGAGTCGAAGACAAATATTGGTCTAGATGTAAGGTTGGAGAATAAAAGCAAACAAGAAACATATCGACGATCTATGAGTCTTCCATTGAAACCTCTAAATGCCTTGGAGAATGAAGATCGACGCAAATCGACTTCAGAGTGTGGAGGTATTTTTGAGCTACCGCAACGTCGAAAACTCGATGGTTTACAACTTACACCACTTATGTCCAAATTAAGTCTCCTTGCCGATGAAAGAACGAGTGGATTTTGCAGTAGAGATACGACACCCAGCGAATTTCGTGATATATCTAGTTTTTCAATTATCAATAATATATTGGTGAAAAATAAATTGGAAGCAGTAAGCAAAGAAGGCTGTAGTGATAATGATGATGAAATTGATGAAGATTGGACGACAGCGACTAAGGATGAGGGGAATTACGAAAAATGCGAGCTATTTCTCTGTGGTCATCAAAATATGGTTTTATTTTTATTAATGGAAGATGGTATTGCTAATGATCCAGAACTAATTCATTCTCTTGTAAGTACTGTAAATTTCAAACTATTAATATACAGATACCAATTTTTATAGTAGTAATTTATATTTTTAATAATTTTAATAAAATTAATTAGTTTTTATATTGTTTATAGTGGGAAACATGCATAAATATTTTGGGTTGTCTAGAAACACGATTACAGCAATGTTTAGAACCACTTCCGTCAAATGAAAGCAAAGAACTATACAGTGTATTAAGTGTAGATTCTGATTGGGATACAGTTCATAGATCTGGACTTTGGGGTGTTACAGAACTTGAAGTTGTTTCTTCCATTTATAATCGATTCAAACACAATAATAATCTCACAGAAATTACTGTAAGGTAAGTTATATAGATGGTAAATATAAACATCTGTAAAATTACAACTTTTGATTCCAGAAGCTTTTTTAATTAATCCTTGATCATCAGAATTGCCAATTTTAGATTTCTTACTTACAAGGAGAGTGCACACCCTCCGGAAAACGGATTTTCGCGGCTTTCTTCAGATATGGGCAATCTCATCTCAAATATCATCTATTTCGTTAAAAAATGATGTCCCTTCTATTGATTGTCACATTGTAAGTATTTAAGATACGAAAACGAGGAAGAAAAATTATAAAAGTGGACAGTAAATGCTAAAGTTTAAGTTCTGATTCGTTCGAAAAATATTGATTTTTCAGGTAATTATAAGCAATCAAATATAGCGTAAGAAAATGGTTGAAAATACAATTCATTTCATCGCTTGAAATGAAAACAAATTTTTAACCATTTTCTTGCGCTATCTTTGATTGCTTATAATTTCCTGAAAAATCAATATTTTTTCAAAGAATCAGTGCTTAAACTTTAGCTTTTACTGTCTACTTTTATCATTTTTCTTCCCCATTTTCTTATCTTAAATACTTACAGTGTGACAGTCAATAGAAGGGACATCATTTTTTAACGAAATAGATGAGATTTGAGATGAGATTGCCTATTTTTCAAGAAAAAGGGCCTATGAAATGAAATTAGAAACACTGGGCTTCAATTTTAGGTACCAGAAATCGACTCTTCAAAGTCGCGAAAATCCGTTTCCCGGAGGGTGTGTACTCTTCTTGTTAGTAATGTATCTCTATATTATATTGACGCTCCTTACGAAAACTAGCACGTTTTGTGGCCTCTTTACGAAGGCTAGCACATTTCAGGAAACGGCAACGAAAACTAGCATAACTCACGACTTTGCACCGAATAATAGTATAATTCGTAAGATTGCGACGAAAAGTAACACGATTCGCAAGCTTGCCTCGAAAACTATCATTTTTCGCGTAACTGCGCTTTTTTTTCTATTGCGAGTATATAATTATTTTTCTTCTTACCTATATATCTTTGAAAAGTTTATATTAATTATTATCTACTAAAGCACACGGTGTCGATGGGCCCCCTCGCCTAAAAAATTATCATTTTTTGTTGGCACACATAAACAACGGTAAATATGCCTGATTTGAGTATAGCTCTTTTTTCTACATACATTTTCTCGAAAAAATTCACGGGGTGTCTAACGAAATTCGGATTTATTTTTAAGGAAATCAAAAAAGAAAGTGATTGCTAGGCAGTTTTACATGCAGTTACGCACGCCTACTTATACGTGCATAAGCACACAATATTAAACTATGTTTAAAAATGAGGAGCCAAACCTTTTTATTGTTATTTGGGGTTCCTAGAACAGAAAAAAATAAGTTTTGTGGATGTGCCTCAACATTAAATTTTGAAATTTCTATTTAGCTAAAAGTTAAAAGTTCTAGAGAAATACTCATATATATTATCATTTATACAGTTTGCGTTTATCACGCGCATAATTTAGGCTTGTCACATATTCGTAATATAAAAAATGCAAGTATTCTCCTGAAAAGTGCTAGTTTCGAAATGTGCTAGTTTAGATGGCTGCACCGCGCTCGCCTCTTCTTTCGTGCGACTTAAGGGGGTTATTACCCTGTATTAAGGTAGTTCACTTTTTAATTGTTATGTCATAAATTATTAAAATATACTAATGTAACTACACACGAGTATAAAAGGCGAATACTTTCTTAACCGAAAAAAATTATTTTGATAAAAAATTGTTGATCGGGCACTTACATATTGTTCAA
>JAPYZO010001479.1:0-22764 GCA_030522905.1 Torymus flavipes
TGTTATCATAAACGTATTACACGATGTATACAAAAGGTTTACGTATAGTTGATCCTATCGTACATATACGTTTCTGACAAACATATCTTTCTCTCAGTGATTAAATTAAATGAATAAAATTTCGCATTTTTATTAAACTACATTTTTGGTAGTTAAAACAAGTACTTTAATTTAACCTTAAATTAAAAAAGATACATTATATATTAAAATTTTAACAAAATTTAATCCATTCTCTGAATTTTCCATACCATTCAATCAACCCCAAATTGTTTCAAAATTAAACCGAAAACCCACCTATTTTAAACGTTGCATGAAACGCAATTGAAACCGCGAATTCTTTTGAAAAATTTTAATCTACCTCGCAAATCGCTCTTGCGAGGAGCAGCAGCTGAAATTCACTTTCCCACCGCACACACGAGCTCATACCCCCGTTCTTAATTGTTTCCGGATTACTGAATATTTGCGACTAAAAGTGTATACGGCCGATCTTTTTATAACCGTCGCACACCGCGGATATACGTCACAGAGCTGGCGTATACGTCTGACTAATAAAAATATCACAGGGCACAACGCACGCGCGCCGCTCAATTTTCAAACAACAAGAATTTTTAGGTAAAATAAATATATCGAGTTTGTATAGATGTATATATATATGCTCACTGGAGCGTTGCGTTCGTTGCGTAAATATCGCGTCGAAAGTTTATTAATATCGGATATATTTGACGAGGTTAAAGACCCATTGACCTTTACACGGTGTAATAGATCGCTCTTCTTTAAATACTAATGACCCAGTTCTCTCCTGGAACTTTTGCAATTTTTCATGGTTGGTTCTGACGAACTTTCATCAACCACGTTCAAGTAAATTAATAATAGTTAATTATTTTCTAAAACTCTTGATTTTTACGTATTTGCATATACAAATTATTAGGTATACACATTTATGTAAACATGCCAAAAATTTTTTTTCATCAGCTTTTGAAAAAATATTAGAAAAAAATAAAATATTATCTACAATAGAATTCTATAGTCTATACAAAAATTTCCCACTGTATATATTCATAAAAAAAACACATTAATATCATTTAATTCCCAAAGCTTATCATTTTCATCCACATCACAACCTGCATCCCAAATTATCCGCCAACGCGCGCGCGCGAGCCCCATACCAACGAGGTAGTAAAAAAGAAAAAGAAGAAACCCTCACCGACATACGTACAGGCAAATTGGAGGATCTCACGGTACATATAGGCTTATGAAAAGGGAGGCGCGACTGCCGCGGGCCGTGAGAGCGCAGAGACAAGAAAGAAAAAAGCCGGGGGAGACAAGGAGCGTCAAAGGAGTAATTGCGGCACTTGACGCTCTCTCGTTGGTGACTCGAATGTCTCTCTCTCTCCCTCTTGTCCGTAATGCAATTTGCGCGAGCGCGCTGGGATGAGAGAGAAATTAGGTGGATCGAGAATTTTTTAAGGTGGCGCTGATGGGATCGCCTGTGCGCTGATTTTTTAAGAGCTCGCACTGAGGTTTGGAAGCAGCACAGCAAGCGGTGGACGCAGAGAGAGCTTTTAGTGCGATGGTATAAATAAGGTTTTGTTTTGTGTTTGTATAAGGATGTGGAATTGTTGAGTTTAAGGAAATTTAAGGAACTACTACTCGCAAATATATACATCGCGTATACATATACGAAGTTAAGCACGTGGAGAGAGTTGCATTTAACGTGTGGAGAGAGACTAAAGTTGAATTAATACTGTCACGCAGTGTAAATGAATTATTCCAATCATTGAATATACCGCACGCTTCGCCAAACTTTATTACTGTACTGATTTCATATGTGTGTACACCTGCAACCAAATACTTATATCGAGGAAAATCTAATTATACAATATGTCACTCCTCCAGCTTCAAATTTTACAATCCTTCGTATATATACGCGTTCGGAGGAGACGTACCACTACGCGACTTTGTCGTGAAAGCGCAATAACGCGCTGTCGTAAAAATTTCGACTGACGCTGCATGCGGCCAACTTCTTCAATTTCCGCGCGCACGCGCGGAGCTATCGAAAAAGTTCACAAAGGAGACACGACGCGGGAGCACCGCGACGTCTCAAGTTATTAGGGATTCTCCTCGTAAATAGTTGACTGATGAAAAAGGAAGTTTTTAATCAAGTCTTTAGGTCGAAGTCTATCAAGGGATTTTATAGTGTGTGTGTGTGTGTGTTATAGTTTAGAATTTATGATTCGCGTGACAAGTTCCGATATTGCGAGGAAAATAGGGCACTCTGCATATCGTAGTCGAAAGTAAATATTGTTTTCGACAACGGGGAAAATATAATTGGTATTTATATTTCCGTTTTCAGTGTGTGTGTGTGTGTGTATTTTCGTTGCAGTTGAAATCGCGTACGAAATAAAAATATATATTTTATTATTCGTGCATTTTTCCTTCCGTTTTTAATTTCCATTATAAAAGTAGTCTCACAGGAAAGGGAAGCGAGGATAAACATAGTTTTAAAAAGTCAAGCTCTAAAGTAGCCGAATATTATCGTCTAGAATAAACAAGACCATTTCGCGAAAGTGCTCGAAATACTCAAAAGATTAAATTCGGGAATTTAATGTGTTGACGTTAGATCGATCGAGAATATTTAGCTAAAATTTTCATATGTATATATACGTTTCTCGTATATATAATTCATAATTCACCTTTTATCAAAAATATTTGTGCGACTGCTATATTTATAAGCACAGCGTATACAACAGAACAATTCCAAAATACTGCCGCATTAAATTCCCTTTCAAAAATTTTCCGACCCCCCCCCCCCCCCCCCACCCCCCCCCCCCCGCCCCCCCCCCTACGGAAATCACAGACTTTATTAGCTCTGACCCAGCAGCGTACGAAACTGTCGGCCAAAATGAATCGCAGCTGCCGTGAATTTTGGCCATTATTTATATTGACCAAAACAAAAAAAGAAAGTCATTTCCACCTAATTCACAGTTGCCTCTGTTTGTGCGTCGCTGCACGATTATACGCAACACCAGAGGTCTGTTGTTTTCCGCACATCCAGCATTCACCGGGCGTGTTTCCATTCAAAATAGAAAATGCAAAACGTGCGCACACGCGTGGAAAGCCTTTCTCCCGTTCCATTTCTCAAACGCACGCTGTACACTGTGTGGCGTTTAGGCTCCCTCTCTCTCGCCCCCTTTTGTTTTTACGACTGACCTGGTTCCGAGGCCGGTATCCGTCGCATGCCAAAAACCCCGGTAATGCATTGAATCCTTCTATCGTCCTTTTTAAGGTTTCACGCACGGTATAAACCAATGGGGCTCATATACTGTATTATTCAGAAAAAACAGGATAAGTATTATTTTTAGTTAGAAATCCATAATTTTCACGTTATATTTTCGTTAGCGACGAACCCGACAACCCACATTTACAACTGACTTTTTCATCCTTACACCCAATCGCGGCATCCCAACAATCAGCTAAATAAGTTCAAAGCAGATCCTGCACTACACGACCTGCAACTCGAGCAGCGAGACAAACGCACGTACGACTCGCCGCTCCGACGACAATGTATCAAAATAATCCGGGACGTTTATGGCACTCGCACAACTCTCTCTCTCTCTCTGTCTCTCTCTCTCCACGACTTCTGACCCATTTTCTCTCCTTACTTACAGCGTAGCAGCAGCAGCCGTGGCAGTTGAATCCGAGTGAAAATATTTCACGGAATGGAATTCGCAAATTTTTTTCTCACGCCGCAGACGGACGGGAGGATAAGCCGGATGATAACGTTTCTCGCCCGCGGTCGGGGAGGTTTAAGTGAAAAAGTTCGCACGAAAGAGCCCGTGTGTGTATACGCGGTTTTACGCGCTGCAGACGCGAGATCGCTCAAACTGGCTGGATAGATTTGTGGTGTGAGTGGTTCAGGCGTGGTGCGGCAATCGCTTAAACGGTTTTATGGTGCATCTGCCCGGAAAATTTCGAGCGTTGAAGTTACTTGTATTCTTTCGCAATATTACCGAAAAAAAATTTCACCCGGATATGTGATGGACCGTTGTTTCCACCAACTTGTTCAACATACAATCCGCGTTATTAATTCATCAAAGTACAATGTTTAAACACTGCCCGCACTTAGAAGCAAAGAACGTTTGTTTATAACGTTTGCATTGCGCGCCAGCAACTCTCGCATCGTTATCTCGATCAGACATATTGACAGGTGAATCGCTGGCAGCGGCAAGTACGATGACTGTATTATGAAACGCGCCAAGGGATGTGATGTGCATTAGAAAGTAATGCAAGGGCGATCAACACGACTGCCAGATATCTGTAGCGCGGTTTAGATGCGAATTCTACACTGTGTTCGAGTGTCGAGTACGAGTATCAATCAGACGTAGATATATAGACAATGCGTGATGTACATTGCAGATTTTTTCGCTTCTGCTATATATGTACGAATCGTTGTATCTGTAATCGCCTTTAGTCATAGTCAATTAATTAAATCAAACTCGTTCGTTCAATCTGTATACCTATGTATAAAGTCGAGTGAAACATTGTAGCTTAAGGCACGTCGCTATAGAGACAATCGCTGAGGGAAATTCGACACTCAAACTTTTTACCTATACGCGAGCACACTGTCAACATCTTCATTCCAAACGCGCGCCATTCTCGACCGCCTCATCACTATTCCCCGTGCCTCGCGCGTATTCGCAATCTCACAATCACCATGCAAACGCAGCGACTAATCCGCGCCTCCCTACATCTTCAACTCATAAAACAGCTCCCACCCTCGACCACTTAATTACACCTATATAGCGTAGACTACGCAGCTCTCTCTCCGCACACACCTATATACACACAAGCCAACGAACAAACACCTGCCAATAAACGCAGCTCTCACGCGCGTCGTAAACCTCTTTACACCATTCAAACCTTCTCTCTTTCTCTCAGTTTCAACCCAATAAACAAACGCCACTCTCTCTCTCTCTCTCTCTCTCTCTCTCTCTCTCTCTCTCTCTCTCCCCCCCTCTCCCCCCCCCTCCCCCCCCCCCCCCCAAAAGCACTCTCCCGCTCTATACGAGCGCGAAAAAAGAATCGTCCGCGCGAGAGAAGAGGAAAACTTTCCTCATGGCGACGGCGACGGCGGTTGTCAACCCCGCGATGACCCAGTTACCGACGTAGCCCCCGCGACGCGCTATACATATATACTATACATCCGTCTGGTATTATTATACACACATTGTCGCTGCACGATGCGCACGCGAGCGTGTGTGTATCCGCCGCAAAGTTGGATCGAGAGAATGTTGGTAAATGTGTGTGTGTGTGTGTGTGTGGAGTTTCCGTAATTCGCAAAGATGGGATGGAAAAAGGTGGATGATGAAGGTGACGATGAGCCTCTTTAATGATTAAAAAGTAGAATATAGTTTTACTCCTTGCTTTTTTGTTCCTCTATACATCTTTTGATTTAAACGTGATTCGAATTAAGTATGCGTAATAAGCATGCAGAAGTCTGCATTATGCTGAACTGTACCATTTACTCGGGAAAATGGCACGACGAGCCATCGCGGATACTTCGTCATTTCCTTGGCTGGTTTGCGTTATCCGTGCATTTCGAACATTACGGTAAGATAGCATCTGGCAAGTAATCTTAAAAAAAAAGGTATAACGCGCAAACGCAATAATGGCGGACACTTTATACCGCAAATGACTATAGTTATTCTACATATAATATACATCGTAAAAAACAAAATTTTGCTTTGCATTCCAGTACGTGCATATATATCCGCGCCTGCGATATCATCCGCTGTTATACGTCACGATAATATACTTCTAAGAAATATACTTGCATATAGCTCGATAGAACTTGAAATGGAGCTCGTATATAGCACACAGCCCCTCGTTCACGAATTAAACACTTGTGAAAGTCAGACCACAGTCCGAGCAACTGTCGAAGCTCCGTCTATATATATGTTCAATATATCGCGCGGTCATAAGTGTTCGGATCATGCTGACGGCATTTCTGCTAAACCGCAGTGTTAATTCGGTGAAGAACTTCATCTTTTGCGAACGACACTCTCGTCGACACGCGAGAAAGTTCAGACGGACGTCGGCTGCATATATCTTGTTCGTTAAATTTCCAACGTTTAAAGCGATTTGGCTATGATGTATATATCCCGTCAAACCTTCAATCAATCGAATTTGACCAATGTGTTCTTGAAAAATATTACGCAATATAATGCATTCGGCTTTTAACTACTATAAAGCATCGACAATTTATTATAACGTCATAAAAACCGCACACCATTACACATCGGAATGTAATATAGATTTATCAATCGAGCAATATCACTCGTTCTAAATCCGCATAGCACTCTATGTGCCTGCTGCTGCTGCTCTTACGGATTTTCTTCTCGCGCGTTAACTCTCGTTATCCAAATAACGAGCACACGTGCACACACGAGAGAGCGAGAGACGATAAATCATCGATTCGACTTCGTTTCGGCTATTTTCATAGCTCTACTCTATTGCTGCGCATGTGCGCACGATGGCCGCCTCGCATATATATATATATATATCGCACGCGACGACGAGAGATTTTCGGAATTCTTCCGATGCAGTCGAAGGGGGGAGCCAGAGGGAAGGGAAAGAATCGCGCTAATAGTTGCGTGTCCGATACACGTGCCGGTTTTTGGTATGCCAGCGATTTTTGTCGTCGCGACATTCGATATAGAGAAAGAGGAAGAGAGATGAGAGCTTAACGGATAGGTGATTTTGGCGCGAGGAATTTCTTTCGGACGATCGGCTTTTTAACGCTAGAAAGGGTATACCTACTAAATAAATAATTGTGGATTCCTCGGGTTTTTCTGATCCGCTGCGCACGAGGAATTTTTACAAATCAAGGTGTAATGTCGTGATGAACCGTAATACGGTTTTTATGGAAATTTATTATGCAAATATAAGATGTCCAAAAGTCGTTAATGCTTATAAATTTACAAATAAATGCAATAATACCTGAAATTGCGTATCTACTCAACATTATTATTCTTTTCTCGTATATTAAATAAGAAATTTTTCCCGCCACCCGTTCCGACACCTATTTTCAGGGCTTCCGCACCTTATCGCTTGACAATTGCTCGCGAACAAAAAGCCGCGCCGAAAAAGAGTCGACCGCCTCACGCCTCTCCTAAACTGCGCAGCGACAATAAACCCTCCGTTCCTTTCAACCCGCGTCCTCCTAAAAAAAGGAAGAAAAAAGAAAACAAAAGATACGCGCCCGACGGTAAACAGGTGCGGGCGCGCAGAAAAATGACTTTTTTTCAAGCGTGTAAGGATTCGGGCATCGAGGTTTCTCGAATTAAAAGCGACGTGCACGCGCGATATATAAATTCTTTGACGAGTGGGAGTTGACGATAAATTTCGCGGTTGAATTTTTTGAAGATTGATTGATGGTTTTCGTAAATTTGTCAAAAAAGTGTTTAGTTTCGGAGAGATGTTGAAAATAAAAATGTTTTACGATCTGCTTCAGAAAAAAAAACAGTAAACCGATTGCAATCGACAGAGAAGTATGTGCAGCTGCTTTCAGTGACGTTTTTCATATTTCACGGAAAAGAACTGGATATCACTTTGCCATCTCTATATACATGCATTTCAGTTTGCAACTCTATCAAACTTTATGAAAATCGCTCTTTATTAATTTGAAACTCTGCTTTATTCCTCTTTAACTGACACTCTGTCTGACTTGAAGTGAAAACTAAAAGAAGTACAAATTTTTATCTTTAAAATATCCATTCGCCGGAGGGCGCTTGAAAAGTTTCCGAGAAAGGGGGAAAAAAAAAATTTCTTCCCCGAAGCCGACGATGTTTCGTTGGAAAAGTGCGCGGCGCATGGGCAAAGCTCCACCATCGCGTTCGAATAAAAAGTTATTTCATCATAAAATTTCATCTGGGAATGTTATTAAATTTCGTGGAAAATTGGTATAGCATCGCGCGCGCAGAAAGCAGGAATGAAACTTAAATCCGTGTATATATGCATGACCGTCGTTAATAATTCAGAACTATGTTTACGTCAATATCACTGAATTCTATTTCTAC
Source organism: Torymus flavipes (assembly GCA_030522905.1). Classification (NCBI taxonomy): domain Eukaryota; kingdom Metazoa; phylum Arthropoda; class Insecta; order Hymenoptera; family Torymidae; genus Torymus; species Torymus flavipes. Next base: position 8,079 of record JAPYZO010001479.1, read on the forward strand.
AATATAAAAAAAAAAACAAATACTCGAACCCGATTTTAATTATAATTATATCAATCATAAAATATAATATAATAATTCTGTTAAATATGCAATAACCGATTAATAATTTGAAACTAACGTATAAAGCTCATCCCGCATTTCAATAATTAATGAATTACACGTTAATATTATCGAATATAAACATACGTACACCGCTCTCTCAAAAATATTTCAAACCAGCAGAAAAGCCCTTTCCACACCTACATGTAATACAAATCACGTTACATATACACCATCAATCGCAACGACAACACATAGCATCATCCCATTCAGCTGCTGTATATAATACTCTCCGGCATTCCGCTCCCGTAGCCTACTTCACCCCATGATAACCGCGCGCACGTTTCCTCTCCCTCTCCCTTCTACTACTATGTCACGCGTCGCTTTCTCGCGACGGCGGCGGCGGCGGCGGCGGCGGCGGCGGCGGCCTACTTTCCGATATTCCTGGGCAGGCGGGGAAAGCCCCCCGCCGTCGAAAAATAGCGGGCGCGGGCGGGCGGACTGCCAGGGAGCAAACGCCTAAGTGTGCGTGCGCGCGCCCGGCGGGAAAGAGCTTTTTCGTCACGTGGCACACGAGAGAGATAGAGAAACGACCGAGACAGAGAGCGAGATGTGCGGGTGGAAAGATTTTGAAGAAGAGTGATTGTTTTGCTGTGTGGATTTTTTGTAGGTGTACACCTAGAGACAAAAACTTATACAGAAGAAATAACAATTTGAACATGGTAAAAAGAAATCTTATTGTTAAATTTACAGTGGTTTTCGGAAACCTTGTACACTATGTAATATTTATTAAAGATAAGATTTTAGACGTAACATTTTCTAGTAATTTTTATACAGAAAATTAATTGTACTATTGTATTCTAATTTATGAACATAGTTAAAAGTATGTCATCATTTACTATTTTTCATAGTCATTCATACAAAAGTATACAGAATTTCCAAAGCATAACTATATATTATAAATAATGCAGACTAAGAAAATCCCAACATATATGTATAAATGTTTCTCAGTCGGAATTTCCCAAGTACCAGCAAAACCAAAGAACCGTCATTCCAAAACATCAACAAATTAATGTAACCCGCGAAAGCACTGCATACACAGATATCGCGATCCCCTCCAAATGATTCATTTGCAACAACAATAAAAGCAAACGCAATCGAGAGCTACCCTCTCGTGCCATGAATATTCAGACGAGCGATCCAACTTTTCTAGCGACGTTATATATATATACCGCAGAAGCATCGCTTCCACAGCAACAACACCATTCTCTCTCTCCCTCCGGCAATTACGCGGCCTGCCGTTGCTGCGCCGGCGAATCGCGCGTTTCATTTGAATTTCCAAGACTGACGTTCCGTCGAGAGAGAGGGAGAGAGAGAGAGAGAGAGAGAGAGAGAGAGAGAGACAGAGAGAGGAAGAGAGAGATAGTTCAACAAAGTGCGTTCAGTAAATTTCCTAATTAGAGATCGACCTCTGACGGAGAATATTTGCCTCCACCGATAGATTGTTCTCTCTCTCTCTCTCTCTCTCTCTCTCTCTCTCTCTCTCTCTCTCTCTCTCTCTCCGTTGTGTTTTCCGAGTGACAACAGTACATTTTTTCTCTGCAATTGCTTGGACAGTTGATAGTGTAGATTTATTGGCGAGAAGCGAGAACTAAGAAATATAATTGTATAAACGTTGATGACGAGAGTATTTTTAATTGAGTGCGATTGGTTTATTTTTGGCTTGATGATTAGTTCGAAATGACTGCGGTTGGCTATTATGTGTATCGGATCTAATTCAAAAGCGAGGACTTGGAGGATATATACTGGAATGTCGTCTGACCGTATTTGCTTGTACTACTCGGTCTCATTGGCAGACTTTTTCAAGCGATACGCAAGTCGATTTTCCGTATTTGATGTTAGGCAATGTCAAATATATCTTTAATAAATATTCAATTCGTTTATTTAAATAGCCCAATTTTGGACATTGAATGTGAATTCAGCTGATACTATATAAACTTTTCAAATATACGAAATCTACTATAAAGCTCTTAAAAATGGTATTTCGAATGTACAAAGGATTTCGAATTATCGAATGAAAAATTAAAACGGCCATTAAAATGGGTTAAGCTTAATAGGCAATAAAAGTTACAACTGCCATTAAATTCACCTTTTTCAGCCGCATCGTTTGTCAAAAACTCTCTTCTTATTAGGTCGCCATTGAATTTACTATCGATATATAACGCGCGCCGGAGGCAAAGACTGCGCGGCTATACGTTTAGAATACCATATAAAAGTTTGTAAAAGTTATGAAACAGAGGAGTAGCCGTACAATTTTTCGCTTTGATTTATGAAGGCTGTATTATTTTTCATAAAAACTGCAACGACAGCAATAAATTGCAATACTTGCAAAACGAAGTATATATCGATTGAAAAGTATATATTCAAGTTTACGATATGCAGCCTCTTCGATTTTTACCACGCACCATTCCAACGTCTTCCAACCGATTCTTTTCATGCGTGCAGCTGTCAAAGTAACCGAGATATCGTATCAAAATAATTATTAGAACTAAATATATCATTATACTGAATTAGAACAACTCTTTTAACGCTATATATAAAGTGATTTGTGCATTGTCTCAAACATTGCATTGCGTGGGAGAATTCTGATTTTCGCGATGCTGAAAAATCGTTCCCAGAGCTAAATTGATGTAAAGAGATATCCTCATCCTTTTCGTACTGTAAATCTATCTTGGAAGTCATGTGTACTTATCATGAATGTGTTGTTTCATTCAATGATTAAAGAATTCAACAAACTTATGCATTAACCGCTTAATTTAATGATATCCAAGAATTAAAAACTTCACCATAATATATCACCCTCTCACCCAAAAATTCACCAACATCATATACACACCAGACATTTCAATGAGAAAGAGAACCAGCACACTTGACGTACTCGTCAAAACGACACCCGGGAGTAGTAGCGCACACCACCACCACCACCACTACTACATTCCGGAAGCTCTAAATAAAAACGAGCTTCATCCGTCGCACACACCCTCGGCGGCACTCATCACTCCCAGCAGACTCTTGCCCCCGCCGTCCGCACGCACTTTAATTAATCCCTCTCCACCTTCACCCGCACCCCTCCCTATATATACTCATAAAGGAAATCGCCACCGCTGCACACCGCAGACAAGCTATTTTTTTGTTTTGTTTGGTTATTAAAAAACGGCACATTGAATACACCTGCCGAGAGACACGCAGACGTCTGTATAACGTCAACCTAACCTAGAAAACAATCCGAGAGAGAGAGAGAGAGAGATAGTATATAGTTATAGTTGTAGGCGTTTTTTTTATATCTCGCTGCGGCTCTCTCGAGCGAGAACTTTCACGATATATAAAGCGTATTGTGTATATATGTATGTACGCTGGAGAGAGTTGGAGAAAAAAACGAGAGCCGCTTTGAGAGGGTTTAATCGTTCGAGGGGAGTATAACGAGGCGGCTTGAGGGCGGGATTAGGGAGCGGGCGGGAGTCGTACGTTCTGTTGGGAAAAGGGATTTTTTTGCGGATCTTGCGAGCACGGCGATCGATTTTTTGATAGGTACGGTACTTACTAAGGAGAGTATACGAAAGCTCCTTAATGGGAGAAAGTGTAGTTGTCGTGATCTGATTAATAGACTCCGATTAATAGAAATAACCATATTCGAGTAAGTATATATTTGAGTATAAAATTAATGTATCTGGTCTTTTCGTTGTATATACGATGATTAATGACTTGCTGCGTTCTGCGTATAATGTAAGCGAATGGTTATGAATTGTTAACCTTACTGCCGTAGCTTAACTTCACAAAAAGCAGCAGCAGGCCTGCGCACATTTTTACAGAAATTGCGACTTCCTACACTTCCCCAGTTCGTGAATTAAAAATGAAGTCGAGAAGGTTGTTTACGATAATGCTAGTTATTTTCCTCTTCCCTTATCATCCTATATACGTTGTAGAGTTCGTTAATGCGCGGGAACTTTTACTAGCTTTACCTTGAATTTTAAATATCGATATTGTCCGACGGAAAGTTGGTTATATTTTGCTCGGTGTATATTTATTCCTGTTGTTGTTTTTATATCTAAACATTGCGTTATATAGATCATTTTTATTGGTAAAAATTAAATAAAAGTTTAAAAGCCGTAAAATGGAACGGAGCTTGATAGAAAAACAATAGAATTGAAAGTTTGATTCTAAACTTTTCTTGACATTTTACGTTATAGTATTAACGCAGAAAGAGAGGAAGTTTTCCACTCTAACTATACAATCTCTTGCGTCCAGTTATGCAAATCATTTTTCCAAGAAATTGATTTCATCGCGGAGTGAATCGCCCCGCGAAGTGACCTAATTTACGACCAATATTGTTATTATATATACCGCTAAATCGTATTACGTGTATAAACAAACATCAGAATATTAATTTGCAGCAAAGAGAGTTACGCAACACGGGTTCCTGCACGAATTTTCTAATTACGTGGGAATTAAGTAAGTTATATGCGTCGTATGAGAAAATTTATACCTTGCAACGGACGATCGATGAAGTAATTTCCATTACGATCCCCTGCAGCATTAATGAGCCGACCTCTGTCCCCCGTCCCTGCACCCAGTTTTCGAAAATTTCTATATATACTCCACGGTAATTCGAAATTCCGACATGATGCGCACGTGTATGTAGAGTTTACCGAATTTCTGGATTAATAATGTATATGTATATGAATTCGCTTCGAAATCGTTCTTGAACACCACGAATTAGAATATACAATTAAAACGTGCGCGCGCAACCCTATATTAAATTCTGCTATATAGGGTCGCGTCTCGAAATTAAATACTTGGAATATTTAGTCTGAAGAAAAGAATTTCATTCCGCAAGATACCATCAAACAACGATATATAATTAAACACATCGAACTCTATTACCAAATCCCCCCTGCACTTTCTATATACATCGAGGGAATCACCAAAAGCCTTTTGACCATGTATATAGGTGTGTATATATATATATATATATATATATATATATGTGTGTGTGTGTGTGTGTAACAGCCAATTCCTGGTGTCCTGCAGCAAACCACTTTACAATCGTCCAACCACCGAGCTCGCATCGGAATCACAAGCGCACAGACATCGCACACAACAACGTAGCGTGTTCCAATCACCTATCACGTTCCAATGTCAGATCAGCCCCCTCCCATTCTCGCAACTGACAACGCAAACAGCAGCAGCAGCAGCAACGCGCGACACACCATAAACAATGCTGTCTCTCACACAGTCGACGGACGAGTATCGATCCCCCGTGCACGTATACCCAACGGTCGCCATATCGTCTTAGCGCGCGCGCGCGCGCTTGCTCGCGAAACGAATTTATCGGCTATCGATTTCTAATTTGATCACACGCGGTAGAACGCGCGCGCGAACGCGATAACGACGGAGAAAAATCTCTCACATATATAGCGCTGTAGAAGGAATTCGCGCCTTATTACGGGATTATGAAAAGATTACTCAAGCGTGGCGGTGCGATGGGAGGGGATTAGAGCGGAGGGACACGTTTTGTGTGGTGGGTGTAAGGTGCGGACAATGTGAAATGATTTTTCAGGAGTATCCGAGCGTGTGTCATCCCGTCGATTTTTCCGAGGAAGAGGTGGGGGGAGGGGTGGACAACGAGGTTAGCTTAAGTGTGATATGAAAAAGCTGGAAGGAAGGAATTTTCGTGGAGAAGAATTTTTACTGGGATATGTAATCGAGCTTTTAAGCTGCGCGGTTTTGTTAGGGTTAGTACAAGAATATCTTTATCCGCAGGGTCCGATAAAAATATAGCGTGATATATATAAAAAATTTTAGTGGTTTATACAAAATAGTACATGAACTTGAATTTGGTTGGTGTATTGTAATACGGAAAATCCGGGGTAAAGTCATCCGAACTATATTAGAATAACTTCTGCAGCAGATCTATATAAGTTCACACGAGGAACGTAACGCTCTGAGTCACTATACATTTTTCTGGGATATACCATCGTCAGTTTTATTTTTGAAGCACGGAAAGTTCAATGACTAATTTCCTTGCGGCGAACTAATGAAGCGACCGATGTTGTTTTTCAATCCGATTAAAAGAAACAATACCGCACCGGAAGAGCACGAAAAATAAAAAATTCTGTCGTAATTTTCATATATCCACGTTTAAAAAGCTGCACGGGTATATAATATATGCAAATGCGACAAGTACCGCAAAAATGCAGCTTTATTATACGTCAGAAATATAATGGCGCGTACATTTAACGTGCGTTTATTTTGCTAAGCGGTTGTTATTTTACTAAATTACAGCGATTGTTCGATTCTCACTGGTTTCGCTTAACGATTTCATTTGTAATTTCAGATATCTGACATAATAACAGCAGCTGATTGAACATATCGAAGTTTTAGCATATGATGCGTTTGCAAATCCGATATATACATGAAAAACGATTTATACAACTGCGACTGAATTATATTTGCAATGCAGTTAAACCTCCACTATCAACGAATTCACCGCGGAAAATCAAGATCTGCGGTTATTTTTTCGCGGGTAAACCCCAAGTTCGACGCTCGCTAGCGCACTCGATCCGGGTCACGGGACTTCAAACGCGCGCGATCTAAATGAAAATCAATCCTCTCTCGTGCACTGGGGGACAAAGGATTTTATGGTCTGTGGCCGTTGGGCTACATAGCGAGAAAGAGCCCAGGGTTTTTGTCGGTCGAGGCGCTACGGCGCGGTATATATATGTGCGGTTCGCGAGAGAGCGAAAGTTTTATTGTCGAGGGTATACGCGGATTGTTAGTGCAATGGTCTGGAAGTAGCTGTAAGTGTAGTAATAAAATAATGTGGGATATTGTTAATAGATGTACCGACCTATAATTTAAAAAAAAAAATCTTAAATAAATCTACCTCATTATATATATTTTGTTCAATAAACGTATAAAAGTACATTGTAATAACCATCCACGAATTGAGTGGTCCGTAAACAAAAGTGGAAGCGGACAGCAGTACATATACACACACCTACTGTATCAAAAAGAAAAGGGAGACTCTTGCATAATCATACAACGTGTGCATTTCGTGTGACGTGCAAAAACTATGTATGTATTTATGGATCGCGCGTGAATAAATTAACAGCGTCAGTATATAGCAACGATGAAAATAATAATAATTTTTTAATTGAGTTTATATAAGTGAAGAGTTTACGTACGTTCTGTTGAAAATTGACATCACAAACTTCTCGGTAATTAACAGAAGCGAGCGCGCGGACATGCATATAAGTAGAAAAATCTATATATGGTACGGCGATATAAACAGAGCATATTATGAGAAAGTCTCGTAAGATGCACGAAAGATGAGATTACGTTCTAAATGTTTATAGCAATGGTTGGGAACAGTTTAATGTTAAGATACATGAAGTTTAAATGTTTTCGTAATCCTCCGGTCGGTCCATAAAAAAAAAAAAAAACGTAAATTGAAAATAAAATGTATAGAAAATTTTTGTACGTATTATTTGGCAGTTATATAAGAGTAAATCAAACTTTCTAATGAATCACTAACTTATCATGCCTCATTAACTTATTATGCCAACCAATTCACTCCCATAGTTATTGTCGTCAGTAACCTCAAACATCTCAAACCCGGATCAAAAAGAAAAAACCGTTCAATTACCTCTTCCACAACAATCCATCCAAAAAGAAAAGGTGACAAACGATTATACAGCCGCCACAGGCTATAGCAGCGAATTCATTAAACCGGCTTATTATATAAATAATGAAGCTCGCGCTGCGCGCAAAGAAATAATTCCATCTCTGGCAAGACGACGACAACTGCGGCGCTCTCAAGAGAGGTAAATAATGCCGCGGAAAACGGCTGGCAATAACACTGCGGCCATTAATTTGCCGGGCTCTCTCACCGAAATTACGCTATATACACATATATAAAAATGCCCCTCGCGCGTTTCAATCATTATTTGTTTGACGAAGTGCGCGCACGCGCGAGCGAGTGCGGCTGTTTGGTAATGGAAATCCGATGAAGTGAGAGAGAGAGAGGGAGCTAGGAGGGCCTGAGCGGCGAAAATAGAATAGCATTGTTCGCGCCGCCGCGAATTCCTGGCCGCGTGAGGGAAATTGTACACCGCGGGTGCATAATATGCATGAGGCTAAACCGACTGTGTGTTTGTATATTACAGAAAGTGTATAAAAGTGTGAAGGTGTATATAAGGTGTGGTGTCTTATTAGAGGCACTCAATATAAAGTTTACTTTATTAACTTACAGTTTTAGGCACACTTTCGATGAAAAATATACTATGACAACTGCGTCGGGTATGCTATAGTATACTTAGTAGATGTATATTAATTCGATGATCAGTCGCTCAAATATATACATATCGTTTCATGATCAGTGATGTTGTTTAAAATTATCGCGGTTAGTATGTAGTTTCTATCCTTGAGAACAAGGGAGAGAAAGAAGGGTGAATTTTATATATGAATTATTATTCCCGCTGATGGAAAATCGTTTTCCGATAACGACGTCTAATAAAAATCGCTCTCTCGCCGTTATATATGCGGATATCTTCGGGGATATTTCGCGAGCGACTTTGGTCTTCTTTTTTTCTTCTTTCTCAACAAATTGCAAACAAACGAGACGTTGGATAATCCCCGGGGGTGGGGTTTGTATGGGAATTCGTAAATTTCACATTAAAAAAAGTTCGTTTTACGGATCAAGTTTGGCTGCGGTGATTTCGCGTATAAGGATGGATGTATAAAACTTCACTATAGATTTCAAAGATAAAGAGAAAGATCGCTTTACAATGTTAAAGTGTTTGCTATACGTATACTTTGATAATTTTCAGTTTATATAATATTTTAATAAACTATATGTAATTATGAGCACGATAATGAATTGCTTAGCACAAAGGTTTATATACATCAGCGTTGAGTGAGCTGTCAGTGTTAACATTATTAGATGCCTCGTTCGAGCATGTATATACTTTTTGTATAATCGAAAATGCGCGTGCAAGTATATACATCGCTGTATAAGTAATATTGCACGATAAAATCTGCCAGCAGCTTATTAATAAAGCTATGAAATTCTTAAAATATCATAGAACTATAATATAATTTCTCATTTGCCCGCTTCCCACAACGTGTATTTTCATTCTACTCTCATATATAAAATCGTTTGAATTTATATAGACAAAGGCATAATGCTTATCAGACCGTAAAGAATGAGTATCGATTCACATAGAACTAATAAAACCAGCGAGATTCTTCGAAAAAACTACAGCAAGTTGCACGTATCAATTACGTATATGAGCAAGAGAAAAAATTTCGTCAATAACTCAACGACCAACAGTCAACGACCCTTAAACAAACAGCATAGCAATAAACGCGAGTCCCTTAATATATCGCCCATAACGAAAATCTCTTTATATTTATCAGCTCTCAAACAATGACGATTCCGGAAGAACGGATAATTAGGTCACGGGAGAGCGCGGGGAACGCAAGGAAAACGTTCTGTGTTCCACTCACGCCGTTTCACACATCGATTCCCTCTCCAGCTCCTATCCCTCCACAATATTTTTATAAACCTGCGCGTGTGCACAGACAGCAAAGATCCCGAACCCATTTGCGCGTGATTACCCCGCGAGTGTACTACTAATTAACTAACTCGATTCCTTTACGCGCGTAGCACACACGTGCGGAATACGAAATTCGCGATACACGCGCTGCAACTCGGCAAAATGGAGTAATGCATCGAATTAGCGTCGGAGCGTAAGTGGATTTCCGTGGCAATCGTTGGCATTGGTGCGTATATCGTGCAAAACAAACATTTGGATCTGTGTGTGTATATGGAAGTAGGTACCTAGTTTGTCAAAATTGTCTTTTACGGTAAAAGGTTCGGAAGAATCGTGTAATATATTATATAGCGCAACAATAAGATACGGTTAATACACATATATTTTGTTACAAGGCGACTTGCAAGTGGAAATCTTTGCCAAAATCTATATCAAAAGTTGAAAAGTTTTTCAAAATACTACAGTATAGGATACGTAAAGTATGTATAGAAGCTTTTCGAAGAATTTGCTGCACTGTATCGATCGAATTTCTCAATATTTTTATTTTATAAATACGAAAAAGCGATCCCTTTTTTTGATTTTATTCGGAATACACTCCGAGCTTTCGGCTACCTTCTAAGCGCTCCAAACTCCGTATAAATTCTTAGAATATATAGAACAATTTTACTACCAAAGATCAGCATTTCGAGCAAATAAAACTTGTATAAACCGCGCGCCTCGAGATTTGTTTGCGATAAATCTGCATCGGTGGGAAATGCACGGATCTCTCGAGCTTTCGACAAGTACGTATACGCGATTTACCGCACTAAATTCGTTTCTTTTTTTTCGTTTTCTACCACGATATATATAATATAAAATACGGCTCCGGCCTTTTAGTTTCGCGAGTAATTTCAAGACTATATAGGCGCTTTACTATCGCAAACGTAAGTAGACACAAGGCGAGTTTAGTCAGGCGCAATACACTTCGCAACTACATACAACTTCTCTCCTACTTTCCAATCTGATAACGGGCGTAATGCGAGCGTTCGGAAACAATGTATTATCTACGATAAACACTGTAAAGTAAAGATAGCTTAAATTTCAAATGACATTCATCATTTTCTCGTCCCACTAACAAGATATAGACTTCAAAAAAGCGTCGTCGCTCAGAGCGTGAACTCGAAATTCCGCAAGCTCGAACTTTCTATTATAAGATCCTTTGTAATTGTCATGACATACCTAACTATAGAATGATCTTCCATTTACGTGCAATCCTTATTTCGTAGTCCTGCGTTTAAAACAATCGCTCGAAAGGCACTTGTCACGCGCACGCCTATCCGAAATACGTACAATCATAAACTTGCTATGCGTCTGGAGTTCTCAAAGTTGGAGTACAATAAAATGAAAAAAAAATCTATTTTGCTTAATTGTTATATTAATTAATAATATTAATTGTGTGTGTATAGATTTAGTATTTTATAGAATAACAAAGGGATAGATGAAATTTCCATTGCATTTAACCTTTAGTGTACCGGCAATGCCACTTTTCTTGCTATATACAAATGTCAAAATTCTCCGTAACAACATATATCATTTATAAATCTGCACTATAAATTTCAGTGAAAAAATATATTCATATTATTGTTTTATTTTCTTTGATTATACTATGTATGATATCGTGTATAGTAGACTGCACATTTTGTACTTACAACCGTCCAAACTTTATACCATATACCGGAGGGGGGGGGGTGTGAAAAATCCACATAAAATATCAATTCTGAACGGGTTCCCTATAGGCCTCTGCACTTCTTGCATACGATATGTATACATCTATAATATAATACTCACCGCATGCTGGTGGCGATGACTCGAGGCAGCGGCGGCGGCGGCGCGGACACCCTCGCGCAAGCTCTTCTTCTTTTCCTTCCCACCTTTTCTTCTCTCACTTCCTCTCTCTTTATCTCTCTCTCTCCTGTCACCGATTCACAAAACCGTCTCCTCGCACCGGGCGGCGGCTCCACCTCTCATGTCACGCACTCACGCACTCACTGGTACATCGTCGTCGTCGTCGTCGTCGCGCACAGCCTCCCTGTTGTATATCCTCGAAGCACTGCTGATTTTGAGGTTAGGTCGACACACCACTGCGCACTCTCACCGCTACTGTGTGTCTGTGTGTGTTTCTGCTCTCCTTCTCTCTCTTTCTCTTCTGCTCTGTAATAAGCCACCACTCAGTATTTTCCTCTCTCCCTCACTCACTCTCTCTCTCTCTCTCGCTCTCTCTCGCTCCTCTCTCTCTCCCCGTATTATATGAACGATATATGTATGTACACTATGATGAGCTGTGCAAGCTCGCCTATCCACTCTCTCTCTCTCTCCTTTTTTTGTTTGAAAAAAAGAGAGGCGAGAGCGCGCGCGGTCGCTCTCTCGCGCTCTCTTTTCCCCAGCGCGTCGCTTGTGTGCGCTGCGTCGAGGGCACGCGCACGCTCGCCGTAAATTTATAAATAGAAATCCGGGTGCGTTTGATTATTTATATTCTTTTATCGCTCGCTCTCTCCCTCCCTTTTTGTTTCTTGAGACAACGCGCGCGCCGGGTGTGTTATACGTGTATATGTATAGGCGCGCGTGTGAGCGTGGGTTGGGTATTTTAAGGTGCGAGACACGAGAATTGCACGCGCCCGCGTGCTAACGCCGTATTTCGTCCTTTTTTAAACGAGAGAGCTGGTGGTTCCGTCACGAGGTTGGGTTCCGTGGTGTTGAGAGAGAATCTGGGTATATAACCGTGCGAAAGAATTGGAGTTTCTTAGGTTTTTTGTTATGTTCTATAGGTATGAAAGCGCTTGTTTCATAATGTATACACACTTTTCGTAGCATTGAAGCGTCAGATAACACGAACTTTTTCGAAAATTGTTGATGAATGAAACTTTATTCTATTACTTTAATCAGGTAATTTAATAGCACCTGAAATATCTAGGTTTCTTATGAATTGCTTAATTCTTTAGTATGTTGGAAATGATTCCTACTACAAAATACTTTTATTTACAAAATTAAAAATCTACTTGGAATCCCAAATTCTACTTCATTCAATTTTGAAACCTATATGAAACCTATGAGTCAACTTTGTTTTAGTAAACTTTTGCGTAACTATTTCGTTCAGCAACCTGATCGAATATTGGTTTGAATTTACGAGCCGCTAACATTCTTCTTTTCTATATGATTCCTGACAATTTATGCTATGCGCATTCCACACCGATCAATTTGATTAGAAAAAAGTTTATCAAACTATTAAACCTCGTACCCTTATATTCTTCTCTCTTTTACAATAGGAAAAATACCGTTTGTAAATAAGTAAAACGCGACTATTTTGGCATCCGGCCAAATGTTCAACATCAGTTTTTATTGAAACAGGGGAACCACATTGAATTACAGCACGCAGAGAGCGGAAAAATGTGTCGGTTGCAATTTTTTTCATAAATTCTCACGTTCAATCAATTTGAGAGGTACGCGCGCGCGAATGCTGCACGTGTGATGTGTATAATAGATGTGTGCAGTTTTTCCGGAAGCGGGCGATCGAGTGCAGCAGCACTTTTATTTAATATTGCGCTACCGAAGAGTTAGTCGAAAGTTTTCGTGCGGCAGGCAGTAAATAGCTCTCGAATATTGTAAAGTTAGTATATGTGCCTTCCAAGGGTTAAGAAAATGCTTCGATAGATTTTACTCGACAGTAAAAAAGGGAAGAACTTTTTTTTTCAATATAATTATTCTCATTTGCGTCAGCTGAATTTGAAGGGATTACCAAAACGGAGCGCGCAAAGCTGGAGATTCGAAAATAATGTCCCTCGGAAGTCGCTAGAATCCCCTTGTTTGCCCTCCCTTATAATTTTTTCCCCGTCCACATCTGATTTGCTCTTTAGAAATTTATGGAACCCGAATTGCAGCTAGTCTATATATAAAATTATTCAACAACAAATTTATTCCTTTATCAACATAGAACGTGTCTCTCCGTTCTCATTCCTTTCGCTGCACCATATAGGTATATCCCATTAAAACCCGTCGGCAGTAATACACGTACAATAGGAATATAAGTACACGCGAACCCCTGAATATATACACCTACCTACTCATCACCGCTCGACGTGCATGTTACGGTGTCACACACTCGCGGAACAAAGGATAACGCACTAACACATGCATATATATATAAGTACGCGTGCGTCCATCACAGCGATGAATTACATCGATATCCCGTGCTCTGGTGTATATATATTCTCTCGAGCGACGGCGCTCTATACATATATTATTATTAGCCCGTAATTTTTATGCGCGAGCGAGCGAACGCTCGCCTTGAAACTTCTATATTCTCTAAAGTAAACTTTTCTCTGAAACTCAATCATGTATGTCAGGCTGAACTTTTTATAACTGTTATTATTTTACACCCAAGCGCGAGTAGTGTATATAGTGGATAATGTGTATATATATTCACGAGGCGTGGTGTGGGCAGGTGCTGCATTTATTTTCATAGCGCGAGAGCATATGTAATAGGTGGTGAACGAAAATTTTTGTCGAAAGACGTTCGAGAGGAATCTTTAATGATACTTTAATAGAATCCCTATCTTAACGATTTTAGAACTTTCTTATAGGAATAGAATTATAGCGATTAATTTGTCCGAATTACGAAAGATTTGTTCAACAGCACCCCATATTAGTTATTTAATCATTACCAACTGCATTCAAATTTCAATGTACTGACACACGATCGCGAGCTTTTTAAAGTTAACATACACCTCTTCGACTAAAATTCCCTCAATTTTTCGTTACAAAAAAGGCTATAGACTGCGAAATTCTCTTTTAAATTCAATTTTAAAAAGCACGCGACGAGCTTTTCCGAAGCTTTTAGGCCCATACGTTTGCAAAACCATTTCCCACCGCTATCCTCACCTTGAAACTACTGTAACTTTTGATAGGATCAACATTTTTTATCGTTCAAAAAACAAATTAAAGCTCTTTCTTTCTAGTTTTAATTTCTTTTTTGAAAACTTGTGTAGGACGTTCCTGGG
>JAPYZO010001480.1:9697-27858 GCA_030522905.1 Torymus flavipes
GTCAGATAATAGACAATGAAAATAATGTATTTGTAACATAAGGAATATATTGAAAATTTAAGATACAAAAAAGTAATTATAAAAAGCCCCATAGACAGTTGACACAAGCGCCACGCTGTGAAAAAATGAACAATTTTAAAACGCTCATGACACACGCATATAATGCCAAGGCACGAAAATTTGATCACGCAACGATTCCCCAGCGACATATAATATGTATCTAAATAAAGTTTTCCAAACTACTTTCTCGAATTTTTTCTCAATTATCGTTAATAATTTTCACACAAACGACACCTTTTTCATTAAAAATTCTTTTAAGATACTATAAAATTAACAATATAAATTTTATGTCAAATTATATGCGTGAAACAATATATAAATTTGTAATAATTACATACATTTTTACTCCCCGTGAACGATCCATCCGAACCCTCATATACTCAAATCAATAATCGCAGTGCCGACTAGACGCATAAAAAAAAAGATCATTTATACAGACACCTTTTCAACCACGCTATACCTGCCACCGAGACGCGCGACTTTCCACACTCCCACAAAGAGCGCAGCCCCTTCACTCTGCCACGCTCTCCTCGTTAAAATCCGTCTCGTCGTCATCATCATCATCACCGCCACCACCGCAGCAACCATCACTTTCGCATTCACCACAAAACACATGTACCAACCGTCCGCATCGCCACACACGCACCTTCGCGCCGATAATCTGACAAACTTTACTCGCCTATAGCTATATATATATATATAGAACGCACGCGAGCGCAGATCGATACAGCGAACTTGCAAATTATGCAGGCGGCCCGCGCTTGTATAGCTATGGCGCTCGTTATCTGCAAGGCGGCACGTATATATACATATACACACACCGGCACAATGAATTTCGACGCTGATTATTGCGCGCTTATTGGAAAGATACGCAATCGCGTATATGTGTGTAGGCGGTTTTACATTTGCCGCGGGTATATAGTGCTTAGTTTGCGGGGGGGCTAGCTTGCAGGAACGGCTGACTGCGCGGCTTCTGCGATGGCTTTTGAACTCTCTCTCTCTCTCTCTGTGCGGGGATAGGTGGGTTAATCTTAATTGGCGAATGCGCTTTTGTTTGGTCGGCGCAGCGAATAGCACAATGCACGCGTATGGGTGTGGTACGGTCTAAGGCTTTGATGCTCGCTGTGGATAAAAAAAAGGTAATCGAATGTTATGCTTTTGTCAGAGGTTGGTGAGTTGTGAATTCGTGGTGTATATATAACTGAGGGGGTTGTATAGGGGATGGGTAGTTAATAGAATAATCATATTTTTAATTTATATTTCACTGAGAGAAGGATTTGGTAAATTTAAACATCGCATTGTAACTAATAGTATGCCTATGGTCAAATAACATACGTATATTATAATAGTTAAGGGAAATGCCGTAGGATATAATTAGTAAATGGAGCAACGCAGTGCAACATGATACATCGATGCTATTGTGCATAGATAAGCTCGTCAAAATGTGATACAAGAACAGCAGAAATTAAATTCGGGAAAAGTAAAGGTAAGTTTAAATAAATAAGGATGAAGTTTGCTAAAATAAATAGAGAAAACGAAATTTCATGCGCGATTATTCAGTAGTAAAAACAGTAAAAACTAACTTTGTAAATATTTTCTCATTTGTACACAGGTAAATTCGTAAGCATCCGATGTTTTTTAATTGGATTCTGTATGCTACTATATTAGCGTTACACATTCCTTATTGATTCCTTATTGATGTTTACCTGCGGATCTCCGAGGAGCATTCTCCTTTACCATTTCGGTATCGTAGTCGTAATAATAGTTACAATATTAGATTTTACCTATTCAAATATAGACATTGTAACTATATTACAATATTGTAGTTTCAGACAAGTATGTTAACTATATAGATATATACACACTTCTCACGCTACCTTAATCTTATACTTAATGTTTGTCAAAGAACCAAAGCTATGTAAAGAAAAAAATCTATAATCCGCATAAACTAAAATCCCACCACGTCAGCAAGCCACAGGCCATACATCTCTCTCCTGTCTGACTATATCCGACAACCTTCCACTTGCCACTTATAACCTAACCCCGCACTCAGCCCAACCACAGTGTCAACCCTCCCAAAAAAAAGTCCGATCCCCAAAAGAGAGATATATACAGACATCGCGACTGTTCTACGATCACGGCGCTATGCTAATCCCTACTCGCGTCGCCGGATAATCTTCCGGCTCAAGAATATCCTCCACTATATACCTACGGCATCGCCGTCATCTGCCGCAAGAGTCAGCGGCCGTTCCGGGTAATCGCTCAGGGGCGTTCGCCTTAACGGCGTTAATTACGCCGCGGGCGTGGCCGATATGGCTCGTGTTAACGAGCTCTCCCTCTTCTTTTTTTTTCTTATAGGCTGCTGCTGCTGCAGGTGGTTTATCGACAGCGGGAGGGAAACAATCGACGCACACGGGTATACCTTTTTTTTAAGGCACGCGAGGAGTGGGCGTAAAAACGAGCGTCCTGCGGTGTGTGATGGAATTCCGTGCTCGCGAGAGAGAGAGAGGAAGTGTAGGGGAGAGGAGGATATCGGTGAGATTCGAGGTAACGGGCGTAAAGGTTTTACAGTACTGTAAAAGTGGATGGTTTAATTAAGGCTGGCGGTGCTTAAATTTCGATTGTTTGCGCCGCAAGCCGTGCGTGTGTATGCGAGGGAACGCAGGGGAGGAATGAAGTTGTATAGCTGAGGGGGGCGTGTTTTCGAAATGTTTGCGGTTTATGGGGAATGTAGAGAAAAAGAGGGAGGGAGGGTTTAAAAAATTTTAATCTGGAGGCTGTATGTTGCTTGAGAAAAAAAAAAGTAATTTTTTGCCGTTTGTATAGCGTTGCGGCGTATAACTGTGATGAAAAGTAGCGAGTTGATATTTTATGTATATAGTAAGGGAGCCTAAAAGCATTCGATGATTTTTTGAAACCACGCGAGACTTCAGTTTTTCATCAACAGCCTGTACAGCGACAATTCTTAATACAAACCCATTATATAATCGTTAATTTATTACCCCTAGAAACCGTATTTCCAGTATATCGGATAAAATGTACAAAAGAGTAGACCGATGGTATAATATCACACCTTTATTACACCCGTGTATATATCACATGCAGAAACGTACGATCAGACGACCCTGTAGGATTGGAGAAAAAGTAACGAGAAATCCTCCCTTAAATTCACATCACCCGAGCGCTCCACCATTTATCCCCGTAATTATAATTTTTCATTCCGATAAGACCAGTGCTCGCTCCCCTCTCCTCTCTCAAGAAACAAAAAAAAAACCTTTTCTCCCCCCACCTACGACCAATTGATCAGCAGCGCACACGCTCTCTTTTTCTCTCTCTCTCTCTCTCTCTCTCTCTCTCTCTCTCTCTCTCTCGCGATAAAAGCTTTTTCCGATTCATACGGCAGCGGGCGGCGGCAGCGGCAAGAGGGTAAGTTGCCTGGGATTAAACCCGCTCTCGCGCGCTTTTATTTTTATTTCAAATCTAGAAAAAGCCCCAAAGCGAATTGTAAAGACCCGGGGGAGCACGTACGTGTGCTGCAGTGCTGCTGCAGTCGGCCGCGGAGCTTAAAAGCTTTTATATAACGCGAGAGAGAGAGAGAGTGCCGCGATTTTCAGATGGAAAGTGATTAAATGGTTTATGGGGGGCAATTAAGAGTCGCGTATAAATATTTCGCTATTGAGTCGCAGGTGTGTGCGCCCGGGGTTTTTGAGTTTTACGAGGTGGAGAGAGGTGATTTCTAGGTATACGGGAGTAGTTTCGACACACACACGACGTGTGCGTATACAAACTTTCCCATTACGGGACTGGGAAGTAGTTTATAAAGCTGCGTATTTAGATGCGACGGGAGACGAATTTTTTATGATGCGTATATATATATAAGCTATGGTCTGGATTTGCTTGAAAGGATTAAGGATGCTTGGGAGATTGGTAAAAGAAATGTCCATTAGGAAATTAATTATTAATTATTCAATAACTGGTACATTATTATTTTTTCACACCCCCGGCTTCTTTGGCAAAACAAAAGGAAATTTGTTTATTCTCCCACGCGCCCGAAAAAAGCAGCGTCATTCACCCATTCGACACGATTCGCTACCTAGAATGTGTATACACTGATTCGCCATATACCATCGGCTAGGATCATTATATATTTACTTACCGCGAGTGATTTATATCGGCGTAAAAATGCGAGTCAACTTGGCAATCCCACGTTATCCATCATCGCTAATTTAACGAGAGGCGCGCGCCGAAGAAAAAAAGTTAGCGCCACTCTTCGCGCGCGCGCGTTTATATTATGTAGAAACGAATTATTCCTCGATCAATCTTGGAGCTGCGGCGCGGTACAAATATTTTTGTTTGCCGAAAGCCAACAAAGTAAATTTGGAACCCGCGCGTAAAGTTAGTTTTGGATTTTTAGCATAACGGGGGAGCCGCGCACTGCAAAATTAACTTCTAATTTAGGGAGATTATATACGTACGTATACGAGGAGAGAGAGAGTGCAATTTGCATATTTCGCGTGGCGCGTCTGAAAATGAATAACCGGGGGGGTTAAAAAGAATTGCGAGATGTGGCGCCAAAGTATATTCGAATATTTCCGTGATTAATGATTAATTACAAACGTGTAGGGTAACAGTCGGTATCAATTTTTCCGGAAATCTCGGAAATTTAATCACGCGCTACTGTTGCAGGTTAATTATCCTCTGCTGCTGAAGAATTCTCGCAAATTAATTTTTGTATATTGGTATCCAGGTATTTGTGATATTAAGTGTCAATTATGAATATCCGAATACGCATATTTCACGTATTTTACGGATAGATAGAATATCGTTATATAGCATTTATCATTACTTTTTTTCACAACATAATATGAATGCTAAATAAATAAACTGAGTCGAATCGTTATCGATTCGGATATATGTAATAATGAACTGAATCAGACGGGGAGATGCAATAGTCAATTTATACCATCGAGAGCCGCGTGCTTTTATTGGAATTTTTTTTTTTTTAATTGGAGAAACGAGCTACGGCGCACGATTTTTCGCATTAAAACTTTGATTGATTTTGAGCGAATGTAGAGACGATTATTATTTAGATGCTGATTGATCGATGTACTATTTATAGGCGATAAAAGAAATAAAAGATATAAAACTGGTTTGTAGAAAAAGAATTAAAACTATTCGAAAAAAGGAACAGTTAAAAAGTAAAAGCTTCCTTTTTTTCTAAAAACAAAACGTTGAAAATAAATTCTTCACGTTACGTAACAATGTTTTTTAAAACCTCACAACTTTCCTTTTCGAAGCATGAAACTCAATTCCCCTAAAACGCCATCATCTCCTTTTCTCCTTTTTATTCCGCGAACATCGCCTTATCACAGCTCACCCAAACCGCCAACCTTTTAATTCCCTCTCTACCTCTACCTCTCGCTCTTTTTTTCCACAATCGAGGAAACGAACAGCTTGCGTAATCCGCGCGTCACGAGAGCGGCACATAAGCGTCTCATCGCGTGCAGCACGGGAAATGACAAGTCGTGTCGCGGTGTAATTTTGGCAGCGGATGTATATACATATCGCTGCTATACACTTATACAAGTGTCTGCGGAAAAGGAGGTTTTAACGCTATATACATCGCGCACGATAAAGTGGCTGAGCGAGTTGTGGGTGTGGATTCGTTTTGTTTTTCTTCGTAGAGTATGAATGGGAATTTATACAAAGTTGCGGGTTAAGGCGCAACGGAAGTTATTCTATGATGGAGAAGATTATTTTCTGTCGGAGTAATTTTTTTTTATACCTGAGAAAGAGTTTGATCGAAATTTTTTAAACGATTTTTCACAGAATAAGTTGCGCATGTGGTTGCGCTTAGAGTCGTTTTGTGTATTGAAGAACCGGAAAAGTGAGAAACAGTTGACCAGTTTTGATACTTAAGAAGTGACTAGTAATGCTATAGTCTTCTTGGAATGACGATAAATAATAATGAAAGACATACAATTACATGAGGAAGTAAACATAGTGAGATATTTGTAGCAACTAATGACGGTTTCTAGTTCTTAAATCAAATTCGTATCAAATATATTATGGTTATGCAATTCCTTAGTGGATGAAATATTATTGTTGGCAAAATTAGATGAAATTGTATTTCAGTTTGTAAGTAAAGAATTATAGAATCGAATAAACGTAAGCATTTGTAATAGTTTACGACCGTAATACTCGTAGCTGTGCCACAACCTCAAATATTTATAGCTAATATCACAGGTCGTTTATCTTTTACCGCTAATATTACAGATATTACATCCTAAGGTTTTGCAAAACTTAAACTTATCTTGCTTTTTAGTAAAAATATCAGTCAATAAACCTAATTCGAAATTAACACGGACAATATATAGGTATCTATCGTTTCTTACATGACAAAATGTGTCATAACTTTTATTAGAAAATTAGCAGAAACTGGTATAACATCGGCAGGCGCATAACTGGTAAAAGCTATAAATTTCCAGTCATTACATTATACAACAGCATTGCTTCGCGGTCACCGTGACATCTATATAGGTTACAGCGCCAAGTGATCTTAAGCGTCGCGTGTACAATTATTTAGACGATGGTGAATCGCTTTGACCCCTGTTGAATGTATCAGTTTTCGTATTAAAGTAATGCTTCTGACCATTGTTGATATTTTTAGACAAGTGTGCAAGCGCGCGAGAACCCTGAAAATATATTGTAATAAAGTGAATTATTGTCAATTGACGGGAGCAAGATGCACTTTATAAAAGTCTGCTCTGAAAATTGCATGTCTATATATAAAGGAAGAAAAGCGTATTAATCGCGGTGACAATGACTGGCCGCCGTCGCTCTCGGCCTGAAACATTGTGAACAATTAATCTTGGCCAAATGACTCAATTTCTCATTAATCACGTTTAATTGAGATTCCACAGATGTGGAATAAAATTGTTAGATAATAATACGCAAAAAATGAAGGTTTAGCATTTTACTGTGGAAAAAATTGGTGTAAAAGATGATTTGGTTTTTTCTTTTACATAATTAGTTCATCATGACATTAATTTTTACAAATACAGATATACTTGTATTGGAAAATAGCAAATGTCATTGTCAAAGCTAAAAAGTTGACTAAATATACTAGGGAGTGGAGTATTTCAACTATTGTGATTAATGTTATTACAACATCATTGCTACCTTAATTGCGATAATAGTATGTTTTCTATACCGTAATAATCTTTCAATCTGCTTGTGTGACATAATGACGAAGACACAGCGAAACCTTCTATACGTATCTATATTTATCTTATCTACTTAACTATCCTTCTTAAACAATTGTTTTTATGATATTTTTTATTGCTATTTACAGTGTCAATCACATGTTCACCGCAAAAAACTAATCCGATGAGAACATCGTTGTCGATTAGAGTAGTAAATGAGCCATCTACAATTAATGTGTTTTTCTGTTTTGAAACCTTCATGAATCTGAGACATTACTTCCTCAAACTTAATGTACTCTAATGATATATAGCTGTAAGATATGTATACCAAAATGCTTTTTCGTAAGATCTCGTTGATTATTTCATCAAAAATTTGAATTGCGACGTAACAGATAAAAATAGAATCCAGAGAACGCATAAAAACAAGACGAATTCCTCTATCATTTAAAATAAATTTTGCCATGAAAATAAAAACACTAAACCCTGAATCTTCAAATGAAATAACCTCCAAGATCCCACCACGTTTCAAAAAACGTCTAAAATGAAAAGTCCCGATTAGCAGCCATATAATCATCCCCGAGGCTCAGACGATCTCCAACCCACACGTTATATCAATCAACCCCTTGAAATAAAAGAAAAACCCCACTAGACATACCGCAACGACACTGCACCTGACACAATCCATCTCATCGCTCTCCGAGGCTCAAAAATTCTTATACTCTTCGCATGATGTCGATGAAAAAAAAGGCGCACACCCACCACCGAATGACAGTGCAAATTGTCGGCGTGTCGGCTCTCTAGCGTGTCCCGCACGCGCGGCGCGATGATTATTCCATCTCTCTCACTCACTCTCCGTGCAGTTCGCGCGCTGCACGCGATACTGCACACGTACATACATACATACACACTCGTCTATAAAAGCCGGTGACGTGTAGTGCGCCGGGGCGCATTCATCTTGCAATCGTTCGTTCGCGCGCCCGCTCGCCCCGCTATACGTGATCGCAATACGAAAATTTAATACGCGCTTGCCCGGACGCTCGCTCGGGGCGGTTACAGTTTTTCGGCGGAAATCAAATCTGGAATCGAGAGTGCGATACGAGAGATAGATAGAGAGAGAGAGAGAGAGAGAGAGAGAGATAAAGTGATTGCGACTGTCGGCGAGGCAAAGCGCCGTTGCTCTTGTGGACAGTGGAAGAGGATATATTCTGTGGGGAATTTTATTGCGAGAGTTATACGTACAGGACCGTAAGTGAGGAATTAGTCGGCGATTAGATTTGGAGAACGGTTTAATAGACGAAAAAAAAGAAGATGAGCGACGAGGCGAGGGAGAAAATCACGAAGCTCGTGGATGTGGAGTTCAGCGAGAAGGTTTTGCGACAGTCGGAGAACGACCCGAGCATCAAAGTGACCAGCATAGCTATCAAACCGGCGACGAACAAGGGCGACAATTACACCAGCGACATGTTCCGCGCGACGATTGAATACGAGGCGGCTAAAGGGGAGAGGCTCAAGAAGTCGATTATCGTTAAAGTCGAGCCGATGGCCGAGGGTATACACAAGGATCTGGTGAGACACGAAGATTATCCCCTTTTTTGCTTTAGTTGGGGTGGAAGCTTAAATATTTGAAAGGACATTTTAATTGTGTATCAGGAGACGATATGTGAATTTCTTTTTCAAAGATTAATAACGAATGGAACTGTGCCGTGTTTGCATATTATATTTTTACATCCCCCGTTACATTGTTGACGAATATTAGCGAGATATCGCAGAGGGCCGCGTTTTTCAATTAAAAATTTCCATGGAAATAAATAAGGGGAATCAATCAAACGTGAAAGCTCAACTACGGAAAAATAATTTCAGCGAATGCTGTGATGAATACGATTTTTTTCGAACGAGGAGTATAAACAAGTCATATTTTATGATGAAAAAAAAAATTAACGACTGTAAACATTCTGACAGTTTGCTACTAGCACTTGTGTTTTTATTTTAATTGTTGACTGTGTGTCATGTATAATTGGTATTTATAACGTTACGAGGAACAATATACTTCCGTGACAATACACTTTTCCTATTCATTGACATGTAACTTAAAAATACACATTAATTGTTTTGACGATAACGTTATATCTTATCTTAATCCTAGTTGATTCCTGCTGTTAAGGTAGTTTTATATTTCCAAGGTACAGAGATCTTGGAGAAAATGATTTTCATTTTACTTATGTAACATCTAATAAAGTGAGGGATTATAGATGTTAAAGATTAGATAAGATAAGATAAATATTGATTTGTAAAGAGTTAAAAAATTAAATCCAAAATTTATGGCCTTTGTATAATCACAATTATCAGAGATTCATTAATCATGTCCAAAAGTACTCAAATTTTCTATTAATTAAATACCTGGCTACACGTTATTAGTCTAAATGTAGACAGGTCATATTTGTTAGATTAGACTTACAGTTCAAATACTTTTTTGAAAATGATTCCTTATCGCTACTTTAAAGCTACTGAAAGATGGCAGAAATTTTACATTACTATATTTTACATTACATAATCGAGTTCTAAAGTCGTGCGCTCCTTGTGTTCTAAACGATTAAAAACCTGCATCAACACATTTCTTTGGAACTACGAGATCCCTTACAACACCTCTCGCAGCGTTCAATGCTGACGTTCGATTACGATTTTTTAATAAAAAGTTTAGCAAGATATGATGGTTGCTCAAAACTAATTATCTTATATAAAGAAGAGCAGTATAATAGCTTCTGCGTTTATATACTTCTATCAAACCTTTGCGAACTCTGTGAGAGATGGTATGTTCGTCCTTCCTAACACCACATATGTATCTCACGCATGCATTTTCTAGCTTTTGAATGTAGCTTAACACTGAGCTCGTCTGTAACTTCAAGGACTCCTACTGAGCAGGAGTCAATGTATGGTACAACTATAATGCACTCGCGAGCTGCTTGTGCAAGGCCTCGTTAGTGCAAGATCTAATAAACCATAAAGGGC
Source organism: Torymus flavipes (assembly GCA_030522905.1). Lineage (NCBI taxonomy): Eukaryota > Metazoa > Arthropoda > Insecta > Hymenoptera > Torymidae > Torymus > Torymus flavipes. The sequence continues at coordinate 19,969 of JAPYZO010001480.1, forward strand.
CCTATTTACTATATTCACTATATTCTACGAAAGCTTACAATCCATAATAATACCAAGATTCATATAATCCATAATAATACGAAGACCTGCTCCTCTATGCCGGGCAACTACAGCTTTCTTATACAATTGATATTACGATCGGATCCAAATATTGTAGCTTCAGTTTTCCCGACACGGAGGCGAAGGCTCGATTACACCAGCAGCATTAATACTTCTACGAAGAAAAGTTTGTTTATCCGTAAAGATAATATTGAATGAGAAATATGGCATTGGAGAATATTCAGAAAGTTCTAAACTCGAAGAATATGTTTCCAACCGTATGATGAATAGTTCGTCATTATTCAGCATAAACGTCGAAAATAATAAGTATTTGTCTTTTTCAAGTATTATAATTTACTAGTACGGCAAAATCCAAAGTTATAACAACAAAACTCGCGCGAAAGTTCCATTATCGTTGCATTAAAATTTGAAATTTATAAATAAAGGATATTGGAAACAGCAGATTGAAATTTCACATATTAATAAACAATACGTGTGATAATGAAGTATTTATTTTGACGTCGAATCAAATGATAATAAATTACCGGATTGATTCGATCAATGGTGTGAACTAATTTCCATTTCTGGCAATCCATTAAAATATTCTCGCAAAATTATCGCCACCCCTGCAGCATTTTACATAATTATCTGTTCATCCAATCAAGTACTTAACAAAAAACATTCAATATACCATCTTCAACACAACAGTTACCCACAATACAGGAACACCCTACTGGTGTATCCTCCCAGACAGCGGCCAAATTAACTCGATTATACCCCTAACCGCATTCCTCGCTCTCCACCCTCAGATCTCAAAGTCCACCCTCTTCGGCACGGAAATCATGATGATGACTGACACCCTGGCGAAAATGAACGACCTCCTCGGCTCCTCGGCGCCCAAGCTCAACGGCCGTGGGCTCTTCACGCAAAAGTCGGATCCGCCACTGCTGGTGATCGAGGACCTGGCTCCCCTTGGCTTCCGCATGGCGGATCGTCAGCTGGGCCTCGACGCGGACCACTGCCTCCTGGCGATACGCGGCCTCGCCCGATTTCACGCCAGCTCCGTCGCCCTCTGCGAGAAGGTTGGTACCAGCTCGAGTGCGGATTACCGGGGGGAGAGGAGAGGTCACTGATCCGATTGTGGGAATTCCAAAGGGCCGGGAGGGGTTTGCGCGAAAGTAGCCTGGCTGCAGGAGGGTGCTCGGTTGATTAGGGATGATGTAGTTGCTGTGACCGGTGTAATGAGAAATAGTTGGTCGCATTTGGATGATGTGATCTGGGAGGATGATGCAGTTGATGATGTAATTGAATTATTGGATCGAGCAAAGGGGTTAACCCACCTAAGCGGTGATTTTTAGGTAAAATTAATTGGTAATCATGAGCAGTGGTTTCCATAGTTGGACGATTTTTAGGTTAGGGTGCGGTTTCCAAACGTGAAATGTTGCTAAGATTAACACTTATGTTTATTTGGAAATTTCAATCGAATGTGCCTATTCATTTTCTGCAAGTTTTCTTACTAAATTTAAATACAAATTTTAATTATCAATATATTAATTCTAGAAGGTTTTTCAACAATAAAGCACAACCCACAACTGCCACGTCTAGTCCTAGACATTGAAAATATTTTAACTTGTCTTTCCATGGATTAGACACGATATACATATATGTAGGAGATATCGGTGACTGCTCCTGACACGCTTCACGCGAATGAAAAAGTTTGATCGTCGATTGTTCCGTTTATTGCCAAAAATACGCTTTTAACTGCGATATTCAGGAATAAATCAGCGGAATTTATTTGAAAAATCAGTCGTAACCGTATTGCCGGAAAAATCAGTACATATATAAAATAAAATTTACAATGAAATCGACTGACCCGACAGTCCTTCCGCGCGTGTGTGTAGTATGTGTGTGTGCACGCGTATTTATACCCAACGCAGTTAAATCAATGAACTTTATTCGTAAGTTATACGTGAATGTATATATTGATTTTTTTTTCTGCCAGCGGTGTACACTTGTAACTGGTTCGCAATAGCTACTACGGCTCATTTATTTTCAGTGTGTGTATGTGTGTGTGTGTTTTGTAGGCTCGCAACGTTGTTGTTTGACATCGTAGTAAAGTAGATTTTGCGGTTAACGCACCATATTGCGCTAATGAATTTAATTACATCAGCAATAATTGAATTCGAAGATGCCATCATGACGGTAATCAATAATTATTTATCCAGGTTAGCTCGCGTTCGCTCGTGATTTGCAATTTAATAATTTTGGCTTTAAACTTTAATATAAACCAAGAGAGAGAGAGAGAGAGTTTGCGCATGAAAACGAACGATAAAATGTAAAATTCCAACTCGAAACTCTTTTTGGAACATGCATTGTCCATTATACACTGATTGAATTAAGTACTTGACAACATAAAATTTGGAACGCTTTTATGCATTTCACGATCCATCCCTATATAAAGGACACATCTATCCGAGCCACGTTGACGTATCAATTAAAGTTATAAAAATTCCATCAGGTCATTTGCTAAATTTGCATGATAGCGCGAAACTAAAATTTTCATTTCAACTATTAATTCTCTTTGCCATTATTAGGAGCCAGAACAAAAGGAGCGCTACGCCCGTGGTATGTTCAACATGGACCAGCCGCGCGAGATGCACATGTTCTTCATCGAGGGCGCGAAGGCGCTGGCTCGCGAGTGTGCCAACTGGCCTGAACTCGATCCAAAGTAAGCCTAACTCTCCCCAAACACATACATGCGTTTATCGACAACTCATAACGAGATAATCTCCGATCTCTCTCGGTGCTTATAACATGCACACAGATACGCGGAAAAGATCGCTGGTATAGCGGAGAGGATGTACGAGAAGGGCATCGAGGCGTCGGTGCACAAGCCCGGCGAGTTCAACGTGATCAATCACGGCGACTTCTGGGTCAACAACATGCTGTTCAAGTACGACGAGGATGGCCGGCCGATCAGCCACATCTTCGTAAGTGTATATATATCCATCTCTCTCCACCTCCTCGAATCTCTCTAAATCGTTGGGCTCGATGGTTAATGGAAAAGTACGAGGATTTTTTTTTCTTCTCTCCTCGTCAAAAAGTTTCGGTAATATTTGAGGAATCGTTGATAATATACTTTTCAAGTTCCTCCCCATCGTTTTTTTTTATATAAAGTTCAATTTTGTTTTCAATCGGGAAAGTTATACCAAGGACTCGCGCGTTCCGCGAAAACAAGGAGATAAGAAAGTAGGTCCTTTAAGGAATTGATTGCGCCATCTCGAGTCTGGAATAGAGAATATATCTGAGTAAAATTAAGGTCTCTCTTACGGGAGGAGGATGAAAAACGTTACAGAAAGTATGTCGGAATTCGGTATAATCTCGAGAATCACCGAAATCTTTTGAAATTCCTTATGCTATCGTTTAGTTTCGGCAATCTTGTTAGCAGAAAAGCTCAACAACGTATACAATACGATTGTACTGATTAAAGAGTTTCATTCTCTTTCCAATATTTATACTTTTACTTTTACTCTCGCGTGCAATCTCCAGTATCGCCCCCATAATTTTTCATTAGGCCGCGCTTTCTCCGCTACATCGTCCGACGATTAATCGATTTCGGCGGGGAAAAATCGCCCGATATGAATAATGCACGCGCAAACCGGCAGAGAAAGATTCGACCTCTGGACTTCCGAAACACAAATCCTACCCCTTTTCTTCGTTTATCTTCCCCTCCCGAATCTATCCTCCTAACTCTCTCTCTCTCTCTGCTCTCTCTCCCTCTCTCTCGAAAAGCGCGCTCGACGATTTCATTTCCAATTCAATACGTGCCCTGGAATCCAATTCAACTTCGCATAGGCTGACTTCGCGCGCAGTTTTCTAACTCTCCCTACCCGGGGCCAAAATAATTAAAACTCGCGAGGGGGTGGGGTGGGATAGCTGTCCGGCCAATTTATTATTCAGAGGAAAAAATCATTTTAAATGGAGATTGCAGGATAGCCGAGAGGTGGTGAGAAAGGGCAAGAGAAGAGGTGACAATGAGAGGATATGGGACGCCGGGGTTAATGAAGAGAGGGTTCGGTGAAGAATGGGTTGGGAGGATTGTTTTGAATTTATGAGGGATTGTAATGGCGTGGGAACAATTAGGATGGTTCTTTCGGGGAATCAGAAAAAGGATTATTATTGTATATCCTTATAATGTTTGAAATATCTTTAACCCCAAGGAAGTGTTTTTACGACTACTTTAAAGAATTGAAATTCATTTTGGAAATAGTAAATCGTGGATTATTCAAAAACCTATTGGACTCTCGAGTCGAAATTTTGTCGTAAAAATCTCGAAAAACGGTCAAATAAGATATTTCAGAAGTATCACAAGGACTGCTGGGAATTTAAAATAGTATAAATTTCATCTCTAACATTCTAGAAATAACCTATCTTTTTTTCCATCGCCAAAACGACTTTCCTCTTGATTTCTAACTTCTACCCGCTGGTTTTGCCAACTGCCTGGCGAATGGCTATAGAGCTAGATCGCGAAAAAATCTTTATAAATGGGATAAAAATGGGCTATTTTCAGCTAGAGCACTTGCATTAACATATCCAGCATTGTTGGCTGTTTTTGCTACTTTTGGAATCTGAACTCCCCGATAAACAATCACGACGTCTATTAAGGATATTTTTATAGCAGGTCCTAAATAAACCGTTCTTTTTTTTTTGTTCGGTAACAATAATACCAGTAGCAGATTTTTCGTTCATATAAAAAAAATTACGGTCCGTGCCAGGCACACACGCACACCCAGCTAATAAAATCACATAACGATTCATTTTACGCGCAGGAAAAAGTCCTCCTCCCTCCCACTCTCTCTCGGAAATAAAGTCGGCGGCGACATAAATCGATGATGAAATCCGGGCTCATACATATGTAACACCAGCACCACCTCGAGCTCTCTCTCTTTTTCCCTCTTTCTCTTCCTCTCTGGTGGCACGAACATGACGGATCCGTATAAAAAAACTTTCCCCAAAATTTGCCCGACAGGTCGACTTCCAACTGTGCCTCTACGCCTCGCCGGCCGTCGACCTTCAGTACTTCTTCAACACGAGCCTCACCGACGACATGCTCATCCAGCATGAGGAGAAGTTGCTATCTGAGTATCTGAAGACACTAAGCGATACAATGGCGACGATGGGATGTAACACTAAACCGCCGACTATGGACGAGCTGAAGGCGATGCTGAAGGACAGAGCGATGTACGGCATGGTGTCGTCGTTCACGATACTGCCGATTCTACTGGTGGACAAGAGCCAGGCCAAGGACCTCAACGAGATGATGAGCGGAGGAGAGTATGTGAATCCAGGGTACAAGGGCGCGGCCTTCAAGAAAGCCATGCTGAGGAGGCTGCCCAAGTTCCACGAGATGGGCCTACTGGATTGAGAGGAGGCGAATGAAGCACTCGTATATATAGGACAAGGACATTGTTTTCTCGGCATGAAAAATGTCGAGTCGGTTTTGGATGATCTAGTTTTCGAGCTCGACAAAGTGGCCAATTAACAGAGCCGTTGGAAAGGGAGCGAAAAACTGGAAATACTGCGAGCATGTTAAAAGCCATTGTACTACGTTGTCGATATTGAGGTGGCCCCGGGGATCAAGTTTTTGAGACTATATAGAGCAGTTACATGAGATAGGAGGAGTAAATTAATATATATACTAGCCAAACAATATTTACTCCGTATTTTTGATATAGTGAATTTTTGCGCGATAAGGCATGTGTTGTTGTTTCATTGTTGACAATAAAAGTATTATTATGATGATAATGTTGAAGATTGTTATTGTTACAAAAAATGGCTGTGAACTAAACGGTTCTTTTAAGGTAATTTAATCAAATATTTATGTTTTTTCTCTAATTTATGTACTGTATCTTTTACTAATCTCTGAAGACAATTGTAATCGAATACATATATATCGAAAATGTATATTGTAGAAAAAAATTAATTATAATTTCTTTGTTTCATATAAAAAAAAAATTGAATTTCCAGATTGCGTAATTGAAAGCAAACAATTTACTTGTAAAACGAGAATTTTATTGTCCCGCACATCCCCTCTAATTTGAAATGTAAACCTGTTTGAAATCAAATAAAATTGTCTGTTTTAATTAACTATTGTTTCGCCAACGACATTCGCCCCAACCATAATGTGCTGTTACTCAAATTCTTTAGATTTTAACGTACTAATTATTAATTACGAACTTTATAAATTTCGCACGAGAATCCGGCCAACGCAATTTACATTTTAATTTTCCTCTTTTTTCACACACCCAACCTCGTTCCAAGCCACAATAGACGCACCCACACACATCTTCTTTTTCCATTAATAATTCATTCATTATCATCGCCTGATTAATAATTTCAGAAATTCTTCCGCCCTAAAATTGACTTTCCATTAAATTCATTCGCCGGCAATCGTTCACCGTAATCGTTAAGCATTTTTCCAAATTAATTGCGCGCTTTTCGTGTGTGCGCTTATATATAACTTTGCGTGCGTGAGTGCGCGCCCCTCGCTTTGGTTAATTGTACTATTTATCACCACATTGTAATTTCCGAGCCGCTGAAACCAGCGACCGTTCCGCAAATTCATTAAAAGGGTCGAGGCGGCAACAAATGCCGTGGCTTAAATTAAAATCAAACCGCCCACGCCGCGGCGGATTCTTTACGCAAGCCCGCGAAAAATTTGTTCTGCGGAGAGAGAGAAAGAGCGCGGTTGCGAATAATACACGTTCCTTTTTCGTATGAAAATTGTATTTTACGAACGACTTGTTTTAGAAAGGCTTTTATAATTTACGCGCGCGTTTGCAAATTTATAGGGCGGGAAGAGGCGCGCTGCTCTGTCGCGGGGATATAACATTATAAAAATATCATCGTAGCTACGTAATTGGTAATTTGATTATATTGTTCATCGATAAATAAAATGTATATATAACGACAATTACATTATGTAACAAAGTATCAGGATCTTTTTTTCAAAAGAAAAAGGTAAAATTAATTTGTTTAAAACAATTATTTTTCCTTTGATATCCAATAACTCGTGTTTACAACAGAATTATGCGTTCGAATTTTGCATGAAAATTTTCGTTCCGATGCACAGACACAGCGCGGAAAATCGAAAACTATAAAAGAACGGAAAATCACGATAACAAGAATTTAAGGCTTTTAAATGTTGTGATATTAAACAAAAAAAAAAGTCGGCTCACGGTATAAATCCTGAAATTTAAGCGCGCCGCGCACATACGTCAGGACATTTTCGAAAAATCGCGTTTTTCGCACGACAAACATCCGCTGGAACGTATATTCCTATCATATTTTTTCCGAAAATTTATTCACTGATACGAAGTATAAAGCTGCGCGTAACAAAAAAATCCCGCGTATTTTCATGGAAATTTTGTAGTAAAAATACTTAGAATTAACACTGTGGTAAAGAATTACTTTTTAAACATTTTTCCCCACCTATTCTGAAAATCTTCCCTCTACGATTCCCACTAAAGCGTAATAATTGTCGCAGCAGCGTGAAAAGCCATCCTGATTTCGCGACGGCGTAGCGATTAAGCTTCCGCGAGGCTACGGGTGAATGCTCCAAACGAGACCCGCGCGGTGTACCTAAGTGCTCGTTAGTTTCTTTATTCCATCTCTCCCTTCACACGCACGCACGCACGTTTCTGCGTATCACGCACAGAGAGATAGAATCGTACCGCAAACCTACAAATACACCCACACACACGATGTAGTCGCGCAATCATAATCATGGCCTCGGCTATTTGCTCGCAATCAGTTTACACGCGGTGCCGATAGAGAGAGAGAGAGAGAGAG
>JAPYZO010001480.1:27881-41599 GCA_030522905.1 Torymus flavipes
AGAGAGAGTATATAGCTGCAGTTGAAACGCGAGATTCGCACATGCACGCACACGGGCGTTAATGCACTGCTTTGATACTACACTCCCGTATAATATACATCTCCCTGACGGTCTGCTCTAGCTCTCCCTCTTCTTCGTTCATTCTCTTTTTTATTCGACGACTAGTCGCGGCCCGATAAGACACGCTGAAACTTTTATTATCAGCTGAGAGAGAGAGAGAGAGAGACGAAGAAGAAGGAGAGCGTCGCATAATAGCCTGCTGCTGCTGCCGGTGCTGGGGATAAAGTCGAACGCGCGCGAGCTAGCGAGGGAACGTGGTTATGAGAGACAACGGAGGGGCACGAGCTGATGTAATTTCCTGAGTCTGAGAGCGAGCGGCCAACTTCCGCGACGAGTGGACGAGACGGAGGGTGTATCTCGTGGAGGAGATCGCTGCTGCTGCTGCTGCTGTGACGAGTTTTTAGCGCACGAGTGTGTGTAGGGTGGAAATTAGAGAGGGAAAAGGTTAGAGTACGCGCACTCGCGTGAATTTGTCGGATTTGGGGCACGTTGGGGGGTTATGGGGTACGAAGACAGTTTGGATCCTCTTTAACTGACAAATCGCCAAGCTGTATAAACTTAGCGTTCCAGTTCTATATTTAAAAGTTCCACTCGCACCCAATAAAAGAGAGTCTATAATTCGCTCTCGGCGAGCGAGCGAGCGAGCGAGCATAAAAAGTTGGGAAGTATATTATTACGCGGATCGGACGCGTGTCGAAGGACAGTTTAAGGTTGAAAGAAGAATTTTACAGCCACGAGCTTGGCTCTGCGTTAAATATTCAGAAATTAATCACGAACCGTCTCTACCAACAAGACCCGGTGAAAATTTTAATCCGCAGCGCTCGCAAGCAAATGCAGCTCTCTGCTAAATCCTTGATAAACACATTCGCATCACGCCGCGGGGCAAAAAATCGCTGAGAGTGAACTGTAAAAATTGCGAAACTGTGAACGAGGTACACCTCTTTTTTCCAAAAGTATATAAGTATAGCGTGTAAATTCTCGGCTGCTCGGGCATCCTTCCTATACCGCACACTTATTAAATTTTCACTGCACCGTCAGAGAGAGAGAGAGAGAGAGAGAGAGAGCTATACCTCGATTCTTCGACACTCAATTCTCGAGTGCACCGGAGAGAAAAACCGTACGCCCGGAAAACTCTCGCAGCATAATCCACTACTACTCCGCCCGCGGCGTTTGCTTCCTCTCTCGGCTCCTGATTTCGCTAGGCTAAATAAACGGCGTAATTCGCGTTCAACAGTTACGCTCTCTCTCTCTCTCTCGCTCTCTTCGATTTGCGATTGGACGGGCTCCAGGGCGAAAAGAAGCGCGCGCCGTTCGATAATCCCCGTTTATTATTCATCGTAGTGTATGTGTGTAGCGTATAGGGGCAGCAGCTACGTTGTTTATGCATGGCCGTCGAGTTCATTCATTAGTTGGGCAGTATATATATATGTGAGAAGGTGCGGTATAATGGGGCCATAGTGTGTCGCACACTTGTGATGCAGTCCACGCGCGGATCGCCTGAAATTCGAGATTTTTTTCAGTTATACGTTTGTATGAGAGGGAAAAAGGTATCGGGGATATATAAATGGACACGTCATATATATATATAGTCGGGAGATTATATTTACGTTAAGCGTTTTGTTTGCATTGTTATATACAAAAGAACGCGCGGCTGCTGTCACAAAGTGCTTATATACGAATAATAAATAAGCCGAAAGAGCACACGGCTGCATAATTGTTATTTAAATCCGTTAGTATAATACGCCGCCGTGTGGAACGGGAAAATTTAATCAACGCGATACATCGGCCACGCTGCCGATGGTAATTTTCGTTCCGGGAATATTGGGATCTGCGCTTTTTCGGCCCTCTATATATATCTTTAAACAATCATTCGAAACGCACTTTGAAATCGCAAACTTGTCCTCGGGAGTATACGACCAATCACAATTTTTTAACGACACGGTCTTTCATTTCCCTATAGCAGCGGTTCTTCTCGAGGCCAGAATCCGTAAACACGAGAGAGAGAGAGAGAACGCGGCTATATAGGCGCAGAAGGGAGGAAAGAAGGGGCACGTGGCCGTGGTAAATTATGCGGTGGAGCTTGGCGGAGAAGCCGACTTTCTCTCTCTCTCTCTATCCCTGGGAGTAAAAATTGATGCGGTTTTCCGCGAGGCGTTTCGTTCGCCTGTGCAAATTTTAGCTCGCGTGAAATTTGAAAAATGGGGAGAGAGGTGGGTAGGTAGAGAGAATGTGGAAGGGTGGGAGTAGGCCGAAGGGATGAAAGGAATGTGTGCGGGAGGTCGGCCGCGATTGTTGTGGGTGGAAGGATTGGTAAAAGTGAATTTTTTATGGGTGGGGTATATTTTTAGGGTACGGGGGATTATGGTATATTGATCTGCATTAATAATTCGTTGCGTAAAAGTTGTAAATCCTGACGTGTACACAGTCGACTTTTGCATCTTTACGTGTTGCTTGAAATATACAGCTATACAACCGCATTACATTGAGAGAAAATTATCACAACTATTAAACTTTCTTCTCACCATATAGTTACGAACTTTAGGCTTTTCAATTCGGCATTGTGTTACTTCGATATATTCCGATCATTGCCCCAGAATTTTCCCTACCAGTGAGAATTGCTTATCGATTCTACAATATCGGCTATGTACGATATATTAAATATCACCTCGTAGTAGATAGAATTTCATATGCCCCACTAGCCTTTTTCCAACTGAATCTAATCATCTGTTTAACCTCAAATCCCCCCTCTCAAAAGTATCCCCCTTCTGTCACCGCACCATCGCAGCATTTTAATTAACCCCCAAACTGCTTAATCTCCCCTTCGCACACTTTTACACTTAAAGCCGAAAGAACGATGTGGCGTGGCAGTACTCACCCATGCTCCTTATCGTGGGCATGACCGCAGAGGAGCAGCAGCCTCCGAGGAGTAGCAGCAGCAGGACCGCCCGGAGGTACGCCGATGACGACGGCATCTCCCGCCAGCCTCACTCACCTCCCATGGGTGGCCGCCTGTGCACAGAAAGAAAATAAACCATGTGGTGAGTATATTGTTGCGTCTCGATTGCGGGGAGGTTGATGGGTCTCGGAGAAAGATAGTGCAGGGTATAATAATAATGTGCACGAGGTGTCTTTATTATACTATAATATAGATAGTTTTTAGTTAAAATACTATTTTAAGTAGTAAGCATCAGGATGGACTTCTTATAAAAATTACTACAATTTATATAGTATAAATTCTCATTATTTCGTAATTTTTACTATAAATTGTAGTAATTTTCATGAGAAAATGAGTCTGTCTCATGTTTACTAAACACAAAATTTGTCTCCGCGTAAGAAACTCTGAATCACATTATATGTTTCTAATAATGAATGACGTAAGAAACTCTGAATCACATTATATGTTTATAATCTCGCTGTCTCTGCCCTACCAAAAATTATAATTTTTTATACGCTATCCCTGATTTCGCTTTCGGATTTCTCAATGAACCTTGATACTCAGGCAATACCCTGTACCCTGTAAATAATTATTATCGACATGTGCTCGTATAACCTGACTGCGCAGGATAACAACCCCGCTTTTAATAGGCAAAAAACTGTGAATGAGTATTACAAGGGGAACGTGGATGCAGTGATGTGCGGTCGAGCGTGTGTATGCTGCCGTTCATGTTTTCCTCTAATTAACAACGTCACTTACGTAAGGTGTTCGTTAGCCCGACAGACGCAATTAGAGTGTGTCGTTGTTGTCAAGATATAGAATCTACAAGTCTCAAAGCGAAAGAAATGTTTTTTGTCTATACACGTGTTTCTTTTTTTTCTAAGCAAAAAAAAACATACATAATGGATTGTGTACATTGTGGAAAATTTTGTAAAGTAATCACCTGTGCGTTCATTATAGCAGTTTTTTTATAAAAAAAAAAAAAGCTTTACACCGTCAGACAGCTAACAAATTGAGCAAACATTTCACAAAAAACGCTTAGTTTTGTTAATAAATGTTTTTTTTTTCTTAAATCGTGAATTACTGTTCTCGACTATCTCGAAACCAAACAATTCGCTGATCCTTTCGACTATTCGAGCGCATATTTAATCCAGTTTATAATTACACACGTGTGCGCAATCGAGAGAGAGAGAGAGAGAGAGAGAGAGACCGAGAGAGATAGATCAAACATTCCAAATAGATTGTAGAGCGTCGTGAATAGTTTAGCGATTTACTTAATAAAGAACTAGTTCGGAATTCATTCGAACAATATTATTGCGCGTTCGAACTAAAATTACCTTTGTCAGTCCTGATTTTAGAGCGTACTTTAAAATAGTTTTTATAATGAAAATTTTTACTATTATATTTATAGTAAATATTGTTTTGTCATAACCATTTGTGCGCAAGAACCTTCGCTAGTTTTTTTCTTTCTAGAATTACGCTAGAAAACTCGCCGACTTCTGCCAGTGATACACAGAAACCAACAACCGAAGAAGAATCAAAAAGCACCTCTTTCCATTCCGCAAAACTCCTCACTGGTATATATACCAACAATAAACCGTCTAACCTCTCATTAAGCCAGCGCGCTTTAACCTCGCGTATATACCACGGCAACACAAAAATTGATGCCCGAGGCAACTTGCTCTCTATCTCTCAAAATAAAAAAAAGAGCGAGAGAGAAGTAAAGAAACGCCTCTAGACGGAGAAGAAAGGAAGAAAGGATCGTGGCAGCAGATAGAAAAGTAAAAAGGGGACTCCATAAAACGCTCTATCTTTCGGTACGCGCGCGTGTCGTCAAAGCCTCGAGAGAGAGAGGGAGAGAGAGATAAGCCAGAGAGAGAGCGCGCTATACGCCGGATCTGTTTTAAATTCTCATCGGGTATGTGTACAATGCGAGAGTGGGGAGAGTGTGTAACGCAATTTTTTTGCGGCCTGACCTGGATACCGTTAATTGCGTGAGAACGGGGGAGACAAGAGGGATGGGCGCGAGCCGTTATACGGGTTGAATTAATTTTTGGCGGATGGCCGCCCGTTCTGTGGTTTAATTGCGAGTGAATAATACGTCTTTTTTCCTCTCTCTCTCTCTCTCTCTCTCTCTCTCTCTCTCTCTCTCTCTCTCTCTGTGTATAAGACTATATTATTGGATATACGCACCGTAATGTCGCGGTTGTTGTCGTTGGGATATCGGTTATATCAAACGCGGATTAGTGTAATTTACAGGAGGCTCTGGTGCAGGAGAGTCATTTACAGGTGCTAAAGTGTTTACCGTGTGCCGCGGCCCACTTTGATAATTATTAGCCGGGGATAATTATCCGGACCGGGGAGGGGATTAAATCTAGTAATGCGTGAATATTCCAACGTACGCTACGGGTGTTATTATCGGTGTTACATGACACGGTGGTGTTGTTGTTTTTTTTTTTATTTCCTCGATTTACAGTTCGTGTATGTATAATGGTTACATTGGTAAGCAGCTTTAATGTTATTTTTAATTGGGTCAAACGTAATTTCAAGGTGAATAAATCGGCGTCGCGCGTTGTTTTATTGGTTGATTGAAATTGATGTACATATTATATCTAGTTTAATTCGGCTGCAGGGATTTCACGGAAATTAAACGTGAGTAATCTAATAAAGCGTTGTAGATTATAATTATGTGCATTATTGAGCACTCAATTAGGATGCAGTCAGGACGATATGAATGTGAAATATATACATTTCGGATAATTCTAATAATTATTTTAAATATTTAAACGCAAAGTCGCGTAAAACCTTATTATCAACAACTATAACGTACAATGAATAATTGTCAAATAGCATAAACCATAAAAGCCTACCAAATCTAATGCCGCTTTCTAAATTTTCCTATCATACCCCCCTACCTCCGCACAAAAAACAAAAAGCCAAACACCAATTATTATTCATCGCGCGGAAACATCAAAGCCAGCCGGCCGCTAATTTATCCCGCCCACGAACAACAGAGCCCACGGGCAACAACAACAACAACAGCGACGACGGGAAAAAATTCGCGTCGGCAAAATAACGAGCGCTCCTTTGTCGTGAGCCGCGCGTAACTAGACATTCATAGATCCCCCCTCTTCTCTCTCTCTCTCTCCGCGCGGGCGCGCGTGTCTTGAGAGCCGCGGGATTTCGTGTGATAACTCGGCGGGAGATATAAGTTGTCGTGTATGTGTGCGCGTCTCTGGTTTTTCTGATTAAAAGTCTAGGGGCTTTTAGCGTGTAATCGTGTGTCTTTTTTCGCGTCAAAGCTGCAAAGATGACGAGAGAAGAAATGTCGCAAGTGTGTGGAGGCGAAAAGTCGGTCAAAATTTTTCGAAAGCGAGTAGTGCACTTTTTAAATGCTGAATTGGTCGAGGTTTTCATTAGCTTGCGGATTTAGTTTTTGCGAGGTAACTCTGCGTTTAATTGTAGGTATACATAGGATTGGTCCTATTGAATTGTTGATTTTCTGGGTATAAAGGCTCGATTGGTCAGTGTTATACAAGGAACGTAGTTTTCACATTAAAATCGCACAGTTGGTTAAATGTAGAGAATGTTTCTAATAGGAGGCATTGTTTAGTGTATGAAAGAAATTAAATTTAGCAACGAATCCTGTACCATAAAGTTTGGAAAACAAAGGAACCTCGCGCCTTTTCAATAATAAACGGTCCCGTTATCTAAAACTGAATACCTATACCTCCAGCGTTACTTTTTACGGTCGGAATACACATACACACAGAGAGATACCGTGAACCAGGAAATGGACGGTATTTTTATCGACGCCGATGTGTAAACAAAACTTGCCAAACGGAAGTCGTCGGGTATAAAACAAAAAACACGCCCGCGCGCGAGAAAAAAAGGACGTTGGAACTTTTATTTATGCAAACAAAACTATAAAGGAGATCTAAACATATATTTACATCGTGTGATAATGCCATTCGAGAAATTGATTTGGCGAGATCGAACACCAGCTGCGCACGACGACGGTTCTCTAATGTCGCCATTTCAACTAAAATGTGACACTTTGCAGAGAGAGAAAGAGAGAGAGAGAACGTTATACACGGGACGTTTAATGTCATGCACGCGTCGGCGTATATCGATTATGTTTTCTCTGATTAGCAGGCCTCTGACAGCGATGTTGTTTGTTGTCAACGTTTTTGAGCGAGAGTAGCGAGATGAAATTCACGTTCTATATTATGCGAATGTTTATGAAACTCTGGATTACGGCAACAAACGTGCGCGCACGTAAAATCCGACATATCGAATCGTTTGAGAAATATCCGTACTTCATCAAATATGCGAATATAAATAGCTGGCGTGCTGCAGTGGAACAAAATTGGAGAAAAAAAGAAACATCAGGTTTTTAATTCTTTTGAAGGTTTATTAAACTTTGAAAGCAATATGTACTCGACGAGAGTCTATATTGAGTTTCTAAACAAATTAAAAACGTGAAATTCTCGGGATAACGCGCGCGTTACAAATAAATATTCTCTAAATATATACGCGATAGGGAAAAAGGTTTCACGTATCCCACCTTTAATTTCTAACGAAATCTAACGTACACTACTTCTCTTTTTCCTTTATCTTTAAGGCTCGCTACGCACACGATGAATATAATTGTAATACACCGCGCCCAACCACATATCCCTAATTTCCGCGTTTCCTTTACGCCAACTACCCACGGCGCATTTCGAACAATAATTGCTGACAAATCCACGCGCTACGAAACTACCGATATATATACACATCCACACGTTATATTCTCTCATTCAACGGTACAGCCGGAGGCTGTGTGCCATAGTCGCGCTCACAAAAAGCCCGAACCACACTTCAGTCCCAATTTCCACGCAAATTCGGCACCACTCAACGGCAGAATATTCGCGTCGCCGATCACTCAGGACTTTAAGCGAGAAAAAAAAACCGCCACGGGGGAACGAGATTTTTAGGGATGCGAAAACGCCCCCGCCGACGATTTTCCGCCACTTTATCTCGCGCTGTCTATCAAGCTGACAATCAGCGCGAGAGAAAGAGGAATAAGGTTCGCCGAGGCGTGTATATGTGGGTGTTTGATTATTCGCCGAAAACTTTCCCCCATTGTGTGTATATATATACACGCGTCGTCGTCGTCGTCTTGGGGTGGCGGAATCAAATGGGCGATGAGTGTGTATCGATCGGGGACCGCGCGAGTTTTGAATAAAATTTAATTAACAGCGAAGTAATTGATGGCGCGAGGGAGAGTGTGTTAATTCATCTGCGAAATGGCTGCGATGTGGTTGTCGCGCGTCGGGTTAGGATATACATACTTTTTTCGTGATTAGTAGAGGCAGGGTTAGTCCTATATTTTAATCAAAATTGAAGTGTACATATCGGGGGTCTCGACTAATGGACGAGAATGCGTATTACTTACTCTGCTTTCACCGTGAAATGAAAATTCGATTTCTAAGACTATATATATTGTTTCATATACTTACACACTATTCTACTATTTCGGTATTCAGCGAGTATATCTATATACTTTCCCAAGAAACGAGACCCAACCGCTATGCTGCCGAAATAATGGGCAGCAGCGCAGCATCCAGTATAAGATATTCACTGATGCGAACATTTAGAGCGACCGCCGCAGCTGTCGGTTGTTTTCACCGGCTATTATAGTTTAACGACCAAACATTTTCTTATCCCAGCTGCACTACTTTTCGAAAACAACAATCTTTCGCTCGAATAATCTCGAGTTCGCTAAGCGTTTCCCACGCTCGATTGTTCTGGATGATCTCCGTGCACCCCATCGCCTCAAAGATCAGAGCCAACAGGTACACCACACAGAGAGAGAAAGAGAGAAAAAGTTCTCTCATACGCGTCGCTGCCGCCCCGCGAGTCATCAATCATATCCTTGCGCTGCACTGCTCCAGGGGTGGATTGATTTATACCGCGCAAAGTCAAAGACGAAGGAATATG
Source organism: Torymus flavipes (assembly GCA_030522905.1). Lineage (NCBI taxonomy): Eukaryota > Metazoa > Arthropoda > Insecta > Hymenoptera > Torymidae > Torymus > Torymus flavipes. Next base: position 36,862 of record JAPYZO010001480.1, read on the forward strand.
TGTATAGTATAATAAAAGTATACACACGCTGCGCGCTTTTCTTTATGTATATATATATGTACGTGTACGTATGATGCACGAGTGTGTAGCGGGAGAAAAAAAGGGGAGCAGCGACGTAATTAGAAGACGCGCGCGCGCGCGCGACACACTCGCTCCTGTTTCTGGCAAGTGCCGAGTCGCCGTCGTCGTCGTCGTCGTCGTCGCTATTAATTAACTCGAGCCTCTCTTCGGGAAAAGCCAAGCACGAGGAAGGAGAAAAAAAGCGAGTAGAAGAAGAAGAAGAAGCAGAGAAAAAATAGGCCGGGAGCGCGGGTACACCGCCGGAGAATATTTCCCAGGAGGTGTATTATAGTTTTTTTTAATTCTCTCTCTCTCTCTCTCACCTATATTGTACATAATCCACGCGCCATTTTGTCGCTATATACAATAATAAACAGACACGTGCCGGGAGAAGAAAAATCGCATCTGCACACACGTGTGTGTGCGTGTATAACAATACGTTTATACGCGTAGAAAAGTAGGCCAGACCTTATCAGCAGCCCGCTGACCGCCAGTCACTCTTCTCTCTCTCTCTTCAGCTACAGCAGCATCCCAGCGGCGCACTGTTATAATGTATCGCTCGCTCGGTCACTCGGCTCTTCTCTGTATTATTACACGCGCACTGTACGAGGACAACGCCGTACGTATGTAAGTGTGTATCACGTATGTACACACAGCACACTAGAGGGAGAGAAACGCGGGGACGCGAGAGCTCGCCGGCGCGGCCAGGCTCGGACTGCCGGGCCTCCGGAGCGCGAGCGAGATCCCCGGTGGCGCTGTAGTATACAGCGAGCGCGCGCGCAGCCCCCCTTTGCTCTGGGGGTGGTGGGGGAGGCCGAATTGTTAAGCCTGTCGGCACGGCGGCTATGTGGTTGTGGGGTTTCGCGCTGTGCAATGTACTGTTGCGAGATGATGAAGGATTTTTTTTTTTTTTTGAAGGAGGGGTTGAGACTCTGGAATTTTTAGGATCTGGTGCGTATAGTGAGAAAGATGATTGGTTGGCGATATATAATAGGGTTAGTGCGTTTGTAGTTTCTTGGGTAACCAAAGTGTCTTTGATATAACGCTTTTTCTGTGTATACACTGGTTTTCGAATTTGTTTATATTATTCAATAATTATATAAACCGTTTATTCATTCAGCGAATGGTGGACGTTAAAAAGTGTTGCCGCATATTATACAACGCGGGGTTATCGCGCGGATATTTTATTGAACGAGACGGGTGTATATATATAAATGTGACTTTAATGTTTTAAATAAAGTTCGACATAAAAGGAGGGAAAACTGGTCTGAAAAGGATTTTTCTCTCGTGACAAGTGGAATGAGATTATTTTCCTTTTATTACAGAATTGAGGGTGATGGGCGGATGGGTGACGGTATACTTACGGGTATGATTGCTTGTGGGAAAATAAGTCTGGAAAATGGCCGAAACGCGATAAAACAAGCTGCGGTACCGAGATGGCTAATAAAATAATCCCAGAGAAGGAGTTTGTTCGTTTTCATCGATTTGATGTTACACTGTGACGACAGCAGTAGCCGTATATTTTGTGGTAAACAATGGATATATTGTAGTTATACGTACCATAATACTATAACTGTATTGTTACAACTATTTAGAAATAAAAATTTTCCTATATACTGTACTTCCCAGATTTTCTTAATCGACCAAAAATCTGGGCTAACCGCGGTATTCACCCTCACTCAAGCAAAAGGTTTACCAGGTCAAGCAGTTCCCAGACTTTTTCTACGTAATAAAACACGCAAAAAGTCTAAGCAGTATCTAGCGCAGTACGTAACCGGATCCAGCAGATGCCAAATCTTTAATTTCCTCCCACATGCATTCTGTTTTCCCAGCAAACACTTTTCCATTATACACCTGTTTTTCTTTGTTTATATATATATATATATAAATTGTTCTTTTTTAAATAGAAATACGATGCCGTGAAAATGAATATACGAGCTATGTAAACATTCAAATGCGCTAAACCGCGATACTCGCGCGCGTCGTGTTACACTCGCAGCTGCGTAATTTATGTAGTTGTTAACTTAACTGCCTACGCGCGCGGGAGTATGAAATTTTCAAATGTGTATTTATCAAAATACCGGGGTGGGGGCAACACAGCAGCAGCAAGCAAACACGCAAAAGTACATAAATATATACAACAGAGTTGAAAATTTCCCGTTTCACGTATTATAATACATCGTTCGTCGAATTATTGTATATACAACAAACGGTTATTCCGCAAAGTAAAAACGTACGTTTGTACTTTCGCTTTGTGCAACGCACTATACACTCGGCATTATTAACTCTGCGCGCAGTAATCAGCGTTTTATCAACACGAAAGTTCATTCGATTAATTATATACAGGAAAAACCGCCATAAGTATACAGCAACCGCGTGCGAAAAGCCAACAACGTCTCTAAAAACAACAGACACACACGTACCCGCAGCGGTAGCAGCGTACACATAGCGGCTCCCCCCCATTACCATAACAATTGTCTCTGCTCAGCAACCCTATACACACATACCCCCTAAATCAGAGCGGGTGAACTTCGCAGACGAAAGCGCGCGCGGCGCGCAACCTCGTTACACCCTGTGACCTACTGATCGATAAGCTGAAAAATCTCGCGGGGTCAAGCACCTCCGCGCGCGCTCACGTCATAAATCCTGTAAAATCCTACCCCTACATAGACACACTACCTCTCTCTCTCTCTGGATCCCCGTTGTCTTTCCTCGAACCTTCTATTTATGAGGATTCGCCGATCGGAAGCATGATTGATGGAGTCCGCAGGTCGGTTACCGTGCCTGGGAGACGCGACTACACTCCATCTACATAACAAATGTAGACGCGCGCGCGCGCGGGGGCAGTGCTTTTTTTTTGTTCTTGCAAGGGGGGATATATAGAGGTTGAGATGTTGGGGGCGTGTGATGTTTTGTATATGCGATGTAAGCGGCTGCTGTTGCTGCTTTTTTTGTCGAGGCCAAGTGTATGTAGGAGAGATATAACTGTTTTTAAGGTGAGCTTTTGTAACGGTTTTGGTGGTAAATAAAGGAAAGAAGGGTGATTGATAGTGGCGATGGATGATGTATGGGCTGTTAGCGAAAATATGTTTATTTATGGTTATTTATTTATTCAGTCGAACTATATGCAACACTAACAATGTGTAAATATTTATAATGTTCAAGTATATAAGGCATAATAAATATATAGGAGTAGATCAAGTAACCATAATTTCCATTGTTCTATAAGAAGCGCCTCATCTCAACATTAATATGCGTGTGCAAGAAATCATTCAAATAACTACCACCACACTACGAAAAACCTAAGGAAATCTTCAAAACCAATTCGACCAAAATTATAATCGCTTTCAACCTGAACACACCTCGCGCGCATACCCCACCACTTCAGCACCCCAAGCATAACCCAGTCATAAACAACACAATCATTATTATTACACGCAAGCACGTCCGCGATCCACAGCACCGCGGTGTATTTCCCTACAAAAAAAAAGAAAAAAAAAATCCCAAGAAAGTATCCCCCCATTCGACTCGGCATCCAATTCCAGCGACGCCCATTCGCTCCCATAATAAAAAAACGCGCCGCGTAAACCCAGCCGCGTAACCGTAAACCTATACCTATACCCACACCTCAAATCACACGGCGACGCTCGATTGATCCGCTCTCTCCCTCCTCCATTAACGCCCTTTTTTCGCGAGTTAATTAAAACGACGGGCGCGTCTGTTGTCGTCAAACATCGAAGAGTGAGTCTCTCTCTCTCTCTCTCATCATCCCCGAGGAAATCCCGCAGCGCGCGCGCGCGCACCTGTGTGGAATTGTTGTCCGGATTCCATTTCCGCGCGTCTGCACAGTCGATAAGGAGAAAGGAGTGGATGTGTGGATAGCGAGAGAGAGAGAGATCAATCGGGGGAGACACTTTTGTTCTCGGGTATCCGAGAGGAAGTGTGTTTTCCAAAAGGTGCGGGGGGTTTATTTTGGAATGTAGTAGTGATTGGTTTTCGCGTGTAAAATTTATTTTTAACGAGGCGCGGTATCCCGATTAAACAAGTCGTACTAGAGCCGCGCGCGTCTGGAATTCATATTACACGAGTATAATCGTCTCTTTTATTATACACGCGGAGGACATAAATGACCGAAGGAATGCCGGAACATTGCGTTCTCCACGTCTCGATCGCGTCAACCGCATCAATCAACAAACATCCATTTATTTATATAAATAATTTGTCGGACCTCATTGCTATATACACACACACAATTCCTCCATTGGGCCGAATTGAATAGCGATCGAAAAAGCTCTCGTCGTCTTTCAGCCATTCACCCTTTCCTCCTCTATTACCACAGGCCCCATTACAGATCGAACCACCTCGCGACGGCTACCAGCAGCAGCGGCCCTCTGAAATATTAGCGCGACGCGAGTGCCCAAGAGAGAGAGAGAGAGAGTCCAGCAGTAGTAGTAGTCGAGCTCCGCGCGCAGCGATCGATATGGCCATTAGAGGACGGAACCGGTGGACGCCTTTGTGCCCATCGCGCGAAAGACGTCGTAGTCGAGAGAGGAGAGGCTAACTAGCTGAAATAATTGGAGCTTCGGTGGATACACTAGTGTGTGGCCCGGCCCGCGAAAAAGCCGCGTGTATATAGTATAAACATCGGTGATTAAAGGGCAGAACACGCGAGAGAGAG